>VSMD01053370.1:13820-55545 GCA_008750895.1 Mirza zaza
ATTGTGTGTGTGACCCTGTGTGGGGTGTGACTGTGATATTGTGTGTGTGACCCTGTGTGGGGTGTGACTGTGTCATTCTGTGTGTGTGTGACCCTGTGTGGGGTGTGACTGTGATATTGTGTGTGTGACCCTGTGTGGGGTGTGACTGTGTCATTCTGTGTGTGTGTGTGACCCTGTGTGGGGTGTGACAGTATCATTCACCATGTGGGACCCTGTGTGGCAGTATGACTGTGTTCTGTATGTGTGACCCTTTGTGGGGTGTGACTATGTCATTCTGTGTGTGTGACCCCGTGTGGGGATGTGATTGTGTTATTCTGTGTGGCCCCGTGTGTGTGAGACCCTGTGTGGGGGTGTGATTGTGTTATTCTCTGTGTGGGACCCTGTATCGATTTCTGCACGGGCCTCTCCCAACCCTTATCCCAGAGTGTGGCTTCAGGTGCCTTTGCCCACAGGTGTGGCCTTGACCAGCACCAGCCAGGCTGGAGGGCAGGGAGTGGAGGTAGCCATGCTGTGGGGTCCAATGCAGGATGTGGGAATCAAGTGCCCTATTGCAGCATGGGAAACTGAGGCGCAGAGATGGTGCCATCTCGAAGGGTAGAGCCAGACTGTGCCAGCTCCTGCTGTCCCCAAACCCTGCCTTCTCCCCTGGAACTCTTACTCCACACAGAGAAGGAAGGCCCTTATGGAGGCTGAGCAGGGCCCGGGGGCTGTTCTCAGGGACTGGTGGTCTCATGGGGCTCTTGGTGGCACTTCAGTGTTGTCATCATCTCCATGACAACTGCTGCCATTGCCAACACTCACTAAGTGCTCATTCATGCCAGGCACGGGCGGGCTCAGCGGGTTCTGTGTGTGATCTCATTCGCTCCCAGGCACTGCTGTCACCTGTCATTTTACAGAAGGAGAAATAGGGGTGTAGGAAGGTTCCAGAGCTGCCAGTGGGAAGGCCGGGGCACGAGTGGTGGGGGCCGGCTGCAGGGTCCTCACACCTCACCGCTCACTGTCCCCTCCTGGTGTGGATCCAGTCACGGCTCGGACACGTCCTTGTCTGGGTCCACATCCCACTCACTGCGGGTGGAGGCCACACTGGGCGTCTGTGAGCCCTGAGGCCAGCATAGGCCTGTCTGCCCCGGGGGCAGCTCAGGCTCCTCGAGGGCAGGCTCAGAGCCCTTCACCTGTGTCCCTGCAGTGCCAGCTGGGTGCCAGCGTGCGTGGCGGGGCCCTGCCGGCGCCAGTTTAGAGGTCGTGCGCCCGGGAAGAGCGAGCTCTGGGCCACAGCACAGCAAGGCCCGGAGCCCATGGCCATCAGCTTCAATTCTGGTGACCTGGGGTCCCCCCGAGGAAGGCCCCAGGATCATGCAACTGTGGAGGCACGAGTCTGAGCACGTGCCATGAAGCTGGAGGTGGGCGTGAGTCCTGTGGCCATGGGGCCTGTGACCCAGGGACTCTGGAGGGCCCCACATCCCCCGAGAATGCCGGGTTGACGGTGCAGTTTCTCTGCCACTTTGAACAGGTTGACATGCAGTTTCGAGAAGGTGAATCACCACTGCTTCTGCTTAGGACGTAGCAGGCAGTGTTGCTCCCGTCCAAACACAACGGAACAGCTGGAGAAACTACGAATCGTGCCTTTGCTGGAGTCTACTGGAGAGCGAAGGCTGCAAGGTAAGGAAGTCACTCTAATTTCGAGGAGGCCCAAAATGGGACTGTCCCACCTGTGGCAAAGCCAGGGGAGGGGAGGCACAGGCCCACCCCACAGGTAGGAGGAAGTCTGCTAACTACTGAACTGCCAAGGCCGAGCGTGGGCTGGAGGGTCCGTCTCAAGTTGCCCCAGACTCGCCACTCTCTCCCACGAGGCTCCCCCGGGTGCTTGTGAGAAAGGCTGGGGGCGGCACAAACACCGGACGTTTCCTGAGTCTTTCTTGGCAAGAAGGGAGCCTCAGGCCCTGGAGGAAGAGCAGCAAACCTCCCGCCCGCAGGCGCAAAGCAGCTCATCAGAGGGTGGGGACCGGCCCAGCGCCCTCCCCACTGTCCCAGACTCTTCTCCCAGGAAGCAAACGCCTGAAGCTGCGGAAGGAAGGACAGCAAAGCCTGTCACGCCTGGGACACAGGCAGAGACACGCTATGGCGGGGGGAGGATAAGAAAGAACTCTTTTCCCTTGGGTGGGCACCAGGAAACCGTCCTGGGCCTAGGATCCTGCACGATTCCAAACGGAGGTCTCCTACCACCAGGGAAGGGACAGGAGACTCTCACTGAAGACGTGGCAGATATAAGGCAGAGTTTGGCTACCACAGGGAGGAGAGGCAGGAATGCTGAGGCTGAGAGCACAGGCCTTTCTAAACGGAAACTGGATCAGGACACAGAGAACCCCTCCCTATGCCCCAGTGCAATCCCGGCAAAGAATAACAAGCAGCAGCCGTATGCCGCTGGGAGAAGGTAGGGAGAGACCAGGCTGCGGCACATGCAGGTGAGGGACAGCGGACAGCTGAGGGCGGGGCCCCACACTGGGGAACATCCTCCAGAGCCCGGCCCCCGCTCTGAGCACAGGCGATGGCAGCCCACTGCTAGCGGTACTGGAGGCCTGTGGTGCACTGAACGCAACCATAGCAACAAGAAGTCCCAAACCCATCTCGGTTCTTGACAAGATTGACTCAAATCCCACGCCGACAGCCTGACAGAACAGAAAAGGCTTACTCATTTCCCGATGTAAATACTATTTACCTCGATCTCTTCTGTCCTACACATTCAACGAAAAATTATGTTCTGTTCAAACGCAACAAAAACCAACCAACCCATTGCCAAGAGGCAAAACGACCAGTAGAATAAGACTCAGAGATGACCTAGATGTAACTGTCAGCAGGGAACTTAAAGCGGTTTGTATGATAAAGGGTCTGGTGGGCAAGGTAGACAATATGCAAGAGCAGATGGAGAGTTTCAGCAGAGAAATGCAAACTCTAAGTCAGACACAAAGACACTTACTAGAAAAAAACCACAGAATCAGAAAGAACTGCTTTGATGGGCTCAGCAGACATGACAACTGAGGAAAGAGTGAAGGAAGTGAGGAAAGAGTAAAGAAAGAGGAAAGAATGAAGAAATTACTCAGACTGAAACACAAAAAGAAAAAAAGGTAGGGAAGAACCACAACAGAACACCCAAGATCTGTGCAGAAAACATTATAAATGGTATTGACTCCAACTCATCATTTGAGTCCCAGAAGGAGAGGGAATGGAGCTGGAGAAATATTTGAAAAGACAATGGCTGAGAATTTCCAGAAAAAAATGAAAGGTATCATATTGCAAATCCAGGAATCTCAAAGAACCCCAAACAGGACAAGAAACAAGGCAACAGCAACAACAAATAACCCTGTAGACATATCAAAGCCAAAATACCAAAAAACAAAGAAAAATCTCGAAGTCCTTTGGAGAACAAAGACACACACTGAGGAGCAGTGACAGGAGTAACAGCAGACTTCTTCCTGGAGACCGGGCAGGCGACATCTCTAAAGTACTGGAGGGCAGCGTGGGGGGGGACACACTCCTGTCAGCGCAGAATTATATACCAGCAAAAATACCTTTCAAACATGAGGTTGAAATAAGAACCCTTTCAGAAAAAAAAGAAGCCGAGAGAATTCACTGCCGGCAGACCTGTGCCACAGGGAATGTTCAAGAAAGTTCTTCAGTCAAAAGAATATACCAGAAAGAGTTTTGGAGCCACACAAAGAAATGACGAGCTCCAGAAATAGTAAAAGATAATTAAAAGGCGCTTTTTCTTATTTTTAATCTAGAATGTGAATAAATGGGGCGGAGGCCACACATTAAGTGTGAGGAGGCCCTCAGGGGGTTCTAAGAGGCTGCATGGAAAAAGTGGGGGACCCTCTACCCCAGGCCCTACCACACAGTCACTGTGTTCCCTGCCTGGCTGCCCCCTGGGTCACTGCCAAGTGCACGGGGTCTCCCTCAGCCCACGCAAGGGCCAAGTGGATGAGGCTCGGGCCGGGAGGCAGAGGGTGTGTGGGATATCCCCACAGCTTGCTGGCACCCAGCCACGTGGCCTCTCCACGTGAGCAGGACTCAGGTTGCAAGGAGAAAAGGGAGGTGGAGAAAGCTGCAGGGCGCCGTGCAGGCTGGTCTCATCGCGAGGAAGGTAGGAATCAGCGCCTACCCAATGGCTGGCGCACGGTGAGTGCTACGTGCGTTAGGTGTTGTCGTTGAAAAGCCAAGTCCAGCCTTCTCAGCTGTCGTTGATCAACCGCTGGGCCACACGGCAGTGGACACGGGTTCGAGGGAGCATCGGCTTCCTGACCTCACACCCTCGGACCCACCAGACCTGCAGGCAGTTTCTGGAGCTCTGCAGACCCAGCGACATGTGCTCCTGAACATTGTCCCCCACCCTCTGTGGCCCGAGGGGTGGAGCTGGGATGTCTATACAAGGAGCCGTTGCCATCTCTGGCCACCCGGGGCAGGAAGGAGCCCTGGGCTCGGGAAGCCGCGTGACCACAGACCCCGAGCCGGGGCTGAGCGTGCGGTGGGCGGTTCTGGGACCGGCGCTCTCTCCTTGATGCGACAGGCTTCTAGATTGAAAAGCCACTCACGTCTAAAAATATCTCCAGTGTGCACTCGGCTGCCCACTTCATCCTGCTTATTTATACCGAAGTGACAGCTGAAACTTTCAATAAATGCCGTGAGCTCCGTCAGCAGGAATGTGATAAAAGAGCTCCCCGGGGACTGCAAACGTTCTTCTGCGCAAACGCACTAGTGCTGACCGAAGGACCCAAAACAGTCGTAAAAATACTCTGGCCCCTAAATAGTCGTAAAAATACCCTGGCTTGACCGCTCTGAAGTTGCCGTTCTCATGTCACTGAATAATTATCCTTTTTTGGCTAGGACTTTCTATTCTGGGCCCCTAAGCGAACTTTACTTGGAATGTTCCGGAATACTATGGTGGGAGTTTCCAAAGCATCTGGCTCCCAAGTCAAGGGTCCGGGCACCGTGATGCAGGGTTGCTTACTTGCTGATGAGAAAGTGTGCCCACTGACACCCACGGTGAGTCGTCTGCTCTGGGGACACCCTGTGGTTGCGGCTGTCCCCCAACCAGCCCTAATATGAAGTATCTGAGCCTGGGCCCTGGCACTCCACAGACCTGGCTCTAACCTCAGCTCCAGCCTGAGTGAGACCTCGTCTCTACTAAAAATAGAAAGAAATTAATTGACCAACTAAAAACATATATACAAAAAAATTAGCCGGGCATGGTGGCGCATGCCTGTAGTCCCAGCTACTCGGGAGGCTGAGGCAGGAGGATCGCTTGAGCCCAGGAGATTGAGGTTGCTGTGAGCTAGGCTGATGCCATGGCAGTCACTCTAGCCTGGGCAACAAAGTGAGACTCTGTCTCAAAAAAAAAAGAGGCAGAGGGCCCGACCCATAGTAGGTACCACTCTGTGGAAGTTTTCTCACTGCCTCTTCCCCGACAACTAGTGTGTGGCTCATAAGATATAAATTTTTAATCCATAAACTCAAGCAAAAATTGGCGAGGCAACACGTGTCTAAATGCTCGGAAAGGAAGGACTGTTGGATTTCGGTTCAGTCCATCCACACCTGTGTCTGCCTCCGCCGCCCCGGGTGGTTCAGTGCCTGGTGGCTGCCAGCAATTTTCCCCACCTCCGGGTGGGGGAGGTCTGGCAGTCAGAGCAGGTGACCCACCGCAAGGCTGGCAGAGGAGCCTGCCAAAGAGCCAGACTGACAAGGGGGTATTCAGATTGGGACCAGTGTGGTGGCCGCAAGACAGAGAGGGACACCCATGGGGCATTTGCCAAACATTTCTTCTGGAAATGCTAATAAGCATCTGCACAAAATTTCTAACCTCACTAATAAAAAAAGAAAAGATCAAACATCCCAACGGCACTTGTCTTAAAATATGAGAATACTCGCGGCTGGGGAGGGCGCGGGGAAATGGGGCAGGCACTCGTGTCATTACTGACGGACGGTTAATTGGTACGAACAGCCATTTGGCAGCATGTCCCAACGACTTCAGAATCATGGACACCCTTTGACCGGATATTTCCGTTTTGGGGAATTGTCCCAAGTTAATAATGTGAAACGCAGACAACAACGATGTAAGAAGGGTCCGATGCAGATTTACAATTATGAAGCCAGCACGCGCTGTGACAGGGGCAGTTGTGACAGAAACTGTCGCTAAGAGGCTCTACTGTGCAGCTGTTAAAGTCGTATATGGGAAGAACGTTTAAGACGCAGGAAAATGTGTTCTAAAGTCGAACAAGTGCAGCGGCAGATCCGGCCAGGTTCCACAAAGCGGCTCCAGTGTCAAGCGGCCGGCGTGGAGGACAACACCGGAACGCTAACAGGCTGTGAGCGCCGGAATGACGCCGATTTGAAGGACTTTTACTCTCTCATCTCGGCTTTTTTTCAGATTTTCCAAGTTTTCTACAGTGAGCATACGTTATTTTTATCAGCGCATTAAAAAGCTTATTTTAGGAAAGCGGCCCATAGGTCAACGTCACTGCATCTGTGGCCGCTGTGGCTCGTTTGCCTGGGACTCAGCCAGGCAGGGCTGGGCCGCAGGGCGCTCGGTGGGAATGCACGTGGGACCCCAGCCGCGGGGTCCTGCTCAGGACAAGGAGAGGGGACAGGGCGTCGGGCCTCTCAGGTCTCGGTGGCCCGGTGCACGGAATGTGGGGATTGGATGCCGAATTCCCAGGGTGGGGGCACGGGTGGCAAGCGAGGTGCCCGCATGGTGGGACCCCCCCTTCCCACTTCCTGGCCCCGCCAGCTCCGGCCCAGGCCACCAGATGGCGCCCCCTCCACAGGGACCACGGGCTCCCCCTCTTCCTCCTCCTCCTCCTCCCCCTGCTCTCCGCCCGCCCGCCCTGCTCCTGCCCACAGCCCGCTGGAGCCCACGGAGCCCCCCCCGCCCCTCCCGGCCTGGAGCAGCGTCATGGTCACCCGAGGTGCTCCTTCCCCTAGGCCAGGGCTGTGACGTCTGACACTGTGACACCCCCATCTGAAGCCCTGGCCCCTCCCGGGCGGTCAGGGGCTCCCCCTCCCCAGGACCCTCCCCACCCCCACCCTGGTGGTGGGGGGAGGCGGAGTGACTCCTGGCGAGTTGCTGCAGCTCACAACACCCCTGCTCCCACTTTTCCCACTGGGCGTAGGGCGGCCTGGCCTCCCGCACCCTCCTCCTCTCCCGCACCCCAAGTCCAGAGCACCGTCAGGCCCCTCCCGGATTCTCTGCACCAGGCTCAGCCCGCCAAGGGCCCTCCAGGCCTGTGGTCCCCAACCCAGCTGAAGGCCACGGCAGGCCCTACAGAAACTGTATCTGCGTTTACAGCCGCTCCCCGTCGTCCTGGCATCCCCGCCTGAGCTCCGCCTCCCGTCGGATCAGCGGCATTAGATTCCCACAGGAGCGCAGACCCTACTGGAAACTGCCCATAGGAGGGGTGTAGGTTGCGCACTCCTATGAGAATCTAACGCCTGGTGATCGGAGGTGGGGGCTGCAAATACAGGTGACCATCAGCAGAGAGGTGTGACCGCACAGTAAATGCCATGGGCTTGAAGCATCCTGAAACCATCCCCTAGCCTGGCTCCCCCGTCTGTGGAAAAACTGTCATCCATGAAAATGGTCCCCAGTGCCAAAAAGGTTGGGGACCACTGCTCCAGGCCACAGCCCTTGCCCTATGGCCCCCAACCCCACTGCCCACGCCGCCAGTGCTCCTCCTTGTACCTGTGGTGCTGGAGTCTAAAGCCTTGGTCGGACCCCACCTCTCCACGGTCGGCTGGATCCCCTCCCTCTCACTGGCCACACTAGAGCCACACTGGCCAGTGTTTCTGCCTCAGGACCTTTGCACATCCTGCTCTTTTTACCTGGGAAGCTCTCAACCTCACCATCCCAGGGCCAACCTCTGCTCATCCCTCATTTAAATGTCACTTTCTCAGAAAGGCCTTTCTTGACGCTCTAATCGTACTTGGCTCCTCCAGTAAAGTGGGGTTTTCCTTTCCAGATGTGTCCTACTTTGTACCTGTACTTTATTCATGTGATTATTCACTCACTGTGGGTCTCACCGATTAGACAGTAAATACCATCTGGGACGGGAAACCGAGAGGAAAAGGTCCCACATACGCGGTCCAGAGCAGTCACCTCAAGGGCAAAGTGGAACACAAGCTAAAGGAAGAGAGCGGGACAGGTGTGCCCGGGAGAGGCAGACAGGTGCGTGGAGGGCAGCCTTCCCCACAGGCACTGCAGCGCCCGGCTGGAAAGACAGCAACTGTGGCAAACGGACATGCGCACCGAGAGTCTCAGCACAGCACCGCGACATGGCAGGGTGAGGAAGATGAGACAGAGTTGACAGTGGCTTCGTGTGGACATGCCGCTCAAGGTGAGGCAGATAAGAAGTGGCACAAAATGATTATTAAAAATAAAATGAATGAACTTGGTTCGGAGACTATGTGATGAAGGTTCTGTTCTACAGAGAAGCAACAATCTTTTCAGAAGTCCCTGAGGCTGTAAAGAAAAAGTCAGCAAATTCCCAGACTAGAAATCATAAGTCGGTATTCTTTGACTATAATATTAAAAACTAAAAATCGGTAAGAAAAAGGATAACTTTTTAAAAAATGGAATCCCTATAAATGAAAGATCATTTAAGTCATTGTGGAGTCACACAAGAATTTAAGAATTCAATTACGGGCTGTTAAGAAAATAATGGCGGTACTACATGTAAAAATTAGTGGAATAGGGCCAAAACTGAATTCCGAGAAAAATTCATAGTTGTAAATCAAGCAAAAGGAAATAAAAATAAATAAGTACCAAATCAAGACATTTTTAACACATTAACACACTGGCTGCAATGTGAGTTGTACTTAACTCAGGCTAGCTTTGAGCCCTGGGCCTTGTGAAACAAAACCTACAGTTGGTTCCTGAAAATCTTACCTATTGATGTTCTTATTGTTGCAATTAATATTGACAGTTTAATTCTAAACACATGGACTGCATTGTGTATTACTCATGTACAGAAAACCATAAAAAATAACAAATTAGAAAGGATTGCTTTGTCTTACTAAAACACTGTGGCCCCAAGGAAAAAAATACTTTTTTCTAGTGTGGCAGTCAATGTGTTAAAAAGAACAAAATGAACCTCTCCAATGGGTACATAATTTAAGTTCATCAGTAATCATGAAAAATATTTGTTGACATATTAAAAACAATAAAATGGATAAGTTCAATTGCTGATTTTTTTTAAGAGACAAGGTCACACTCTGTTGCACAGGCTTGAGTACAGTGGCCCAATCATACCTCACTATAACCTTTAACTCCTGGGCTCAAAGGATCCTCCTGCCTCACTCCCAAATAGCTGGGACTACAGGTCTGCACCACCATGCCTGCCAAGTCTTTCTTATTTTTTGTAGAGAAAGGGTCTTGATATGTTGTTGCCCAGGCTGGTCTTGAACTCCTGGGCGATACTCCCACCTTGGCTTCCCCAAATGCCAGGATTATAGGTGTGAACCACCATGCCTGGCCAATGGATGATTCTTTAGAAAAAATAGCTACAATGAAATAGACACATTTCTGGATAATATAATCTAGAAAAAAAGCAGAGAAAACACCAATATACAAAACCCCAGAGAGGAGAGTACTAGAAAAAGTATAAGAGATTAACATGTAAAAAAAAAAGTGTGTTAAAAATTGGAAAATCCTTGATGAATTGGGATACTTTGGGGGAAATTATATACTATCAAGTATTGACCTAAAAAGCAGAAAATCTGAGGAGAAAAATGGAAAATGTTATTAAAGAATTACTTCCCCAAAAGATATTAGATCCAAGCAGTTCTTCCAAATTCTTAAGATCATAGGAAAAGATGTCAAGCTTCCCAGTTCATGCAAACAAGTTAACAAACCCCGGTCCCAAACCCAAAGGCGTGCCATGTGCCTGGTGCATGCGCTCATGGAGGGAACAGATGTCCTTCACTTCCACTTATAAATAGACCCAGAAGTCCTCTATAAGTCGCCAGCGAGTTTCATCTAGCTGCATAGAACGCCCTAAAGGCGGCTGATTTCAGCAATGCTTTAAATCTGTTACGACAGCATCACACACTTCCACATGCCAAAGGAAAAAACATCATTTCAACACATACTGAGGCTGCATTTGATTCAACATTCACTTCTGACTTAAAAAAAAAAAAAAAACTATAACCCTGAAAACCACGGAGAGGCTGTTAATGTGATAAACACCTCTCTCTCCATTCAGTCATGAGCCTCACATTTATCTCTGGGACGCTGGAGGCACCTTCATGACAGTCAGGAAAGGTCTGTCTCAGGTTTAGGCGGTCGGGTCTGTCTTCTCCCGTGTGGTTTCCGTCCGAGAGTCTATAAATAGTCACGGAGGGACCCGGCCAGGGCAGGGAGAGTCTGGCCACGCACCGCTACTTCCCCTGTGGACTGAGCCACGCTGGGCCGGCCGGGCGCGGCAGGCACGGAGCAGGCGGGGCCAGCTCGTCCCTGCGGAGCCCCAGGCTGCAGGTGTTGGCCGGTGAGGCCGGCTTCCCGCAGTGTCTGCCCAGCCCGCGCTGGGGGAACGTATAAGGAAGCCCTGTTGACTGTTTGATTAACAACACTTCCCTGCAGCACCCTGTCACCATCCCGGGAACGGGCGCTGGGCCGGAGAGGCCGAGCCTGCTGTGCGCACCGGCACTCGCACCCCCGGGCTCGGCAGGAGCGAGGGGACGGCGGCCACTGCACAGACGCCCCTACATCAGGCGGGTCACAGAGAACCCAGTCAAATGGTGGAAGTCCTCACACATCTGAGCTGGCCCAGGGATGCCCAGGCTCTCGGCCTACCGCACGGCTCAGCCAGGAATGTCATCGCTGGCGTGAGTGTCACCGCTGCGTGCAAACGAACACTTTGCCAGGTTCCTAATAGGGTTATCTGCCTACGTCATACAACAGGGACTTCCGACATCTCAGCAAAGCTGTTTTCCCAGGGAGCACGAGGGGAAACGCCAGCCCCGTCCTAGTCCAAGGAATGTCCCAGCGGAGCGTGCGTCACTGAGGTTTCCACTGAGACTCCTGGTCAATAAACAACAAAAGCGCCACCACAGGCTTCCCGAGACACCTGCCGAGTTGCGGAGGGCGAGTCCGCCCCACACCTTGGTTACCAGCCAAATATTGCATTTCCCCGACCACCGACCGGGCGCTGCTTGCTGGGCAAGGAGGACAAGGGCCTCTCTCTTTTAGGAGGAGGAAAAATATGAACAAAGCACAGAAGAACGAACCTCGGGAGGGTTCAAGGTAACGAGGAAGAGGCATGGACACGGGCCAGTGTTTTCACTGCTGCGTAGGAGGCAACAAACAATTCCCCCGCCACGTTTGCAGCCAGTTCAGAACCCGCTAGTACTAAACAGCAGGCTCTCGCTGGTGACAGATGACCCGGGAGGGCGCCGGCCCTCCCCGCACCTTGCACGGAAAGCAGACATGGCACCAGGCCTCCGAGGCCTTCTCCGTGCTGTTGCTGCCCTCACCGCCCGCTGGGGCCCTGGCTTCGGTGCCCTCCCCTATCTTAGGCTGTGTCAGTCTTTTCCTTTCCTGGCCTGAAGGGAACCTGCGTTTCCCAGCCTGGAACATGCCGGAAAGGAAACTTTACAGCAGGCTTCTGGGGCTAGGCCGGCGTGGGAAAGGCTGCCCGGGGTGGGGGTGCCCCTGACTCTCAGCGCAGGAGCACCCCGGGCTCCCAACGACGCCGTGCCTCGAGCACGTCTCCGCCCCAGAGCTGACCACAGCCCTGGACGCCTGAGGGACTCTCAGCCTGGCGTGTGCCCTGTCTCTGCCCCGCTGGGACGACTGCCTCACGGGTCCTTGCTGGGGAGCAGCAGCTGTCGCAGCAGGGCGGTGGGAGAGGCTGGTGGGCGGATGCCTTGCTCTCCTCTTGACACCCCCAGTCTGCTGCCCGCTCCTGGGGGGCCTGGTCTGGCAGTCCCCAGCCCCCTGCCCCAGCGCCGTGCAACCAGCCTGGGGCCTTTGGACGTGCATACTCCAACTCAGTCCTTGCATCCCGACCCTGTCCCTCTCGCTCTGGGCCCCGCCCTGTCCCTCTTGCCTGATGGCAGCCACCTGTGTACTGCCACCTCCCTCCCCGGAAAATGGCCTCCAGGAGGGCAGGGAGGCCCACTTTGTGCCCTGCTGGAGCCTGGTGCCCCCTCCTGCAAGCACATAGCAGGGCTCAGTAAATGACAGGAATGACGAGGCTGATGGGCCTGAGCCTCCAGTGCCACCAGAGGACGCTGTCCCGGGCCCTGCTCCCAAGCCTGGGCTGGAGCGGTGGTGGTTGTGGTCACCGGCCCCCTGAGCCTGGGCTGCCTTGGGGCCCCCAGGCCCCCCCACGCCTCTCAGAAGCACGGTCTGCGGTCTGTACGTTCAGAACTGCGGCTGTAACATCTGCTCGCTCTTGGGAGGGCGGCAGGGGTCTTGCGAGTCCTTGCCCAGCGTGCAGGCTTCCTTTGCTGGGCCTGCCTGCGGAGAAATGCCGCTGGGGGAGCAGTAGGCGCCTCAGGGAGCAGCGAGGGCCCTCCCTGCACCCTGGAAGGTCACACCCTAGGGACCCAGGGCTGCAGAGGGGTGGGGGAGGCCCAGGCGTGGCAGGCAGATGCATGCTGGCCTGGGGAGAGGTCAGGCCCAGTGCGCCCCCAGCAACTGATGGACACCCCATGTCTGAGAGTGCGCCACACAGGGGTGTCCAGCTGAGGCTGGGGCAGATGGCCCACACGCCCCTGTGTCTCATGAGGACAACAGATCACACCCGCAAGAGGGTTCAGGGCCCGGCCCGTCTGCTGCTCAGAGGTCCGAGAAAACCCTAAGACCCACCTTCGTGGGAAGGAGCACCCCGCACAGACAAGGCAGCCTGCTGCAGTGGCTGGGGAGGCCTGAGGTGGCAGTGCAGACTGGGACAGGCCCAGGGGACTGACGTGGGCCAGCTTGGCCTCCACTCAGGCTGCTGCTTCCCCTGACCCTCCAAGAAGCCGCTCCCAGGAAGGGGGCATCCTGAGGACCTTGTCCCCTCCTTCCACAGCTCCTGCTGGGAGGAATCTGGCACCTCTGCCCAGGCTAGGGGGAAAGAGAGGTTTCTAAATCCATCCCTGGCTCCAGGCAGCCAGCGCTGGCACCAGACCCAGCTCGGGAGCTGCCAAGCCCGGCCCCCACACGGAGGCCCCACCGGCGGCATAAAGCCTCAACTGAGGACAGGCCCGGGCAGGGACGCGGCTCCCGCGGCTGCCAGATGAAACAGTTTTAAAATTCAGCTGGGGTCCCAGGCGAAGTCACAGACCATCCTGTGTGGGCACCAGTATCCGGGCCCGGGCAGGGGGGTGCCTTGTGCCCGAGCGATCCTGGCCCCAAGGTCTGAGAACACAGCGGACAGTGAGCTGCGCTCACGTGAGCCCTGCGGCCTCGTGGCAACTCTCAGATCTCCGGGGACCCCCGTGGGGACACCCAGGCCTGGCTGCGTCTCCGGGGACCCCCGTGGGGACACCCAGGCCTGTGTGTGGTGGGGCTGGGACTGCGCCCAGGGCTGCTGGGCCCAAGGGCTCCCACCTCATGGGGACATGGGTGTGACATGTGTCTAAGCCCCGGGATCAGGCATGACAGCTGGGATGCTATATTTGGATGCTGACACCCTGGGGACACTATCCTTATCCTTGAAGGCACGCTGGTGGCTGGAGGGGCCCAAAGCACACTCTGCCCTGAGCCGTGCCGTGCCGTGCCGAGGAGTGCACTGCCTCCCTGACGCCGGTCCTGCCGGGCCCCGCGGGGACCCTGCAGGGGTGCTCCCGCTGGGCCGGTCCCCCCACAAGTCCCAGCAACTGGCCACCTCTGTCTAGGCTGCCCCAATCTCAGCTCAGGGGCAACACTGGGTATGGTAGAAGGGAAGGGTCTGGAACATTCCACACAATTGAGTATTCACTATAAGAGGGACTTTGTCACTAGTCACTGAGCCTTGGGGTTTTCAGCCTTAACATGGGTACGGTGGTCCCTGGCACACGGCAAGGGTGTGAAGAGAACCCCCTGGGGACCACCACACACCACTGTCCTCCGACAGGGCCCACCACACCCTCCCCAGGGCCTCTCACGTCACTGGCGTGAGTGTCTCACTCTCGCCCACCTGCCTCTGCACGAAAGCCCTGTGCGGGTGGGCAACGCGTGGCCCCCGTCTGCCTCCTGTCTCAACAGAGTCACTGAAACCCACCCTCGGATGAGACCATTCACATGCAGAACTCGTCACGGGGCCTGGCACAGAATAAGCTGCCAGAGACGCCAGACGGCCCCGCCTGTATTGTCATATGTGCCGTACTCCGGGCTGGCGTGGGGGAGACACGAAGACGTTGACACCCAATCCAGGCTGTAAACCCAGCCAGGCAGCCCGGACACTACCTGAGGTTGGGACGTGGAACAGGAGCTGCCAAGGGCCTGAAGCGACAACCAGGAAACTGAGGCAGAAACCCCGCTGGTGTCCACTGTCCCTGCAGGAACCCTGACCTTGGCTTGGGGTGAAGCCCGCTCACCGGAGGGTCTCCCCTGCATCTGGCTGAGGCCTGGCTGGAGGGTGGGCACAGCGGAGGGTGCAGGGGTGGGCTGGAGAGCAGGGAGAGGTCAAAGGTCAGGAAAGGAGACAGGCGGTGGCCCCTCTGTGCCCTCACGGTTCCCAGGGGCCCTGATACTGGGTTGCAGCTGGAGGTGCCGACCCCACCTTCAATCCCCGCCTTGGGGCTGACCCCAAGGGAAGGTTGGGGCTCTCAGGGGCCACGGTGCTGGGGGCTGTGACTCCAGGGGGAGAAGGTCCTGTCCTGCTGGGTCCTCGGCGACAGCTGCTGGGCCGAATCAAGCATCTGGGTCCTGGAGGCCTGCACGGCGCCCTCACCTGACCTGTTAAAGGAGCACCGAGACCAAATAGCCGCAACTGGCCGTCCCTGTTCCCCCGGGGCTGGCAACACCGTCTCGTCTCCTGCAAACACGGGTCCATCTGTTCCGTTTCTGGGTGTGCCCCTGCACAACAGGAAGCCGCAAGGGAGAAGCTTCCAGCTATCCACGGGGGCTCCTCCCTAATTCAAAATCCATGGTGGACACGAGCCTCAGAACAGCCCCAATGCACTGGGAGGACAGGGACACTGAAAAATAAGAGTGGTGGGGACCCGCAGAGCCCCAGACACACCTGGCTTCTGGAGGTCTCAGCCCCCACCCAGGTCCAGCTGGGGAGGGGGATTCAGGCCCTGGTGCTACCTGACAGCGACATTCCCTGGTGGTGCTGGCTGCCCAGGGTCTGAGGACATGTGGCCTGAGAGCTGCCCACAGGGCCCTCCACAGGTGGCCCTGCCCCTGCTTCCTCTCAGGCCGCCCCCTCGCCCCACAGTGGCTGAAGTCTGGCCTCCCCGAAAGAGGTTGGTTCGTATGTCCATTAGGTTTGGGGATAAAACAAACTTTAACCTATTGCACTATATAATTAGTATCAACTGCAATATCGTAATTAGGAACTGCTTTAGATACAGAAAAGGCAGAAACTGTACCACAGAAAATAAAAGCATCTGGAATACATACATCTTCTTTCTGGAAAAATGTATCCAGAAAGAAGACATAACGACTAGCGGTGGGGACAAAGGACTGAACTAGCGCATAGAATTCCAGCGAGGGCCAAGGGGCTGGAGGAAGGTGCCAGAGGAGCAGGTTCCGCATCCTGAGCTAACAGAGCGATAAGAATGCCCGTCCTATGAAAGTCCCAGGTGGGAACTGCGGTGCACGAGAAAGTGCCCACGAGTTTAATGAAGCCACCATCCAAGAACGTTCTTGCAAGAATTTTAAACTAAAAGGAACATGGCAGCAACCACACCAGAAAGGAGGTGTCATATTTTAAAAATACAAATAAATCAAAACCACTTCTGCCACCTCCGATGACATAACAAACACGCAGAGACGAAGGAACAACAGCTGCAGGAACTTCAGAGAATGAGGTTGTTCCTTGCAGGCCTATTATCCTGCCAAGCTGTCATTCCTGTACAAAGGCAGCAGAAAGCTCTTTAGAAATTTTTGAATTCTGAGAATATATTAATCACAAGGCTTATTTCTAGGCTCTACCTCAAACAATCTCTTGAATTTAAAAGATACATGTAAAAGGGAACGATGATGTTAAAAAATAAGGCACGCTTAAATGAACAAATTCTCTATTTGATAATTTCCTCTATTTGCAAAGATAAGTAAACAAGAACCCTATCAGAGCAAGGGTTATTACTGATAAAAGTATGCAAATAGTACAACTGTCAGAAAAACACACAGTGTAAAAAAGAAAAACCCAAATAAATACAGGACAGAAAAGAAGAACATTAATTGCAATCAATGAGAGATAGAAAGACACAGAGATGGAGAGAAAGAAACCAAAAACCCTGAGATTCCTGTTCTTTCACGGGGCGGAGGACAAGGTGTGTGGCTTGACAATGTAAGAAAATAAATACAGAAATAAGAACATTGTTTCACATTTCACTGCTGGTTGAGTGAAAAACAGCTTGCCAATATTTCAATCTCATTTAAAAGAGAAAACACATAGGGTCTCAACAATAGGGAGAAAAGAAAAATAATTGGCATAGAAAGATAAAAATCAAGATGACAAAAAAGTGGGTGCCTCAAGACTGAATCAAAGGACAAATGCAACTGCCTTTGTTACTGTCTTTGTTAAAAGGCTGTCACTCTCCAGATGAAAAAAAAATCCAGCAATAAGATGTTTGCAAGAGAGACAACTAAAACAGAAATGCATAGGAAGACTAAAAGAGTTACCACTAAAATATGAGTAGTGAAATTTTGGAGTTTCGATTTTAACATGAGGTAAAACATCATCCAAAGCAAAAACTATTAAATGTGATAAGGAGAATATAATAAGAGGCATGGTTGATAGCAGCATAATTATATTGAATCTAAATGCTCTAAAGATAGAGAAAATATATATGTATATACCTGCTAGAAAAATAAAGTAGAAATGATAAAAGAATGATTATAATTGAAGAACCTAATACTTTCATTATCAAGTACACAAAACAAATTCAGAAACGCATGAAAGAGCTAAATAACAAAACAAGGTAACATTACTGGTTGTGTGAACTAAAATAAAATCTTAAGCCCCCCCCCAGCTGATTGAGGGGACCCCCTCTTGGCCAAGGGGACCCCAGAAATACCCTAAAGCTGAGTTGCTGCATGACAAGGGGGGTCAGACAGGCCTTGTCATGCCCCCTCCCTTCTTGGAGATGTCCTTTGTCACTCACTGCCAGGCCGAAGGCCATGCAAGACAAAGCTGAAACCACACCTGCAGGTCCTCAGTTTATCCAATAGATCTCATGAGTCTATGTTGGGTGATTTGTCTTTTGTCTCTGATTAGCAGACTTCCTTTACTGAAAACATTCCAAGCTTCATTTCTTTGATTAATTATAAATCAAAGAATCTTTAAAACCACCTGTAACCTATAAGCCCTTCGATTGGAGATGTCCTGCCTTTTTTGGGCCAAACCAATGCACACCTTTCACGCGCTGATTTATGACTTTACGTGTAATTCCTGTCTCCCTGAAATGTATAAACCCAAACTGTAACCCGGCCACAGCAAGTCCACTTGCTCGAGGCTTCTCGGTGTGGCTCTGGGCTGTGGTCTTCATACTTGGGTCAGAATAGACTCTGATGGTTTCTCTACTAATTGCTCAAAAGCAGTTTCCAGTAACAAGGTGACAACAACCCATCAGAGCAGTCCTGCTGAGAACCCTGAGGACGCCGAGGCCCACCCCCCCACCACCCCCACCCCCGCCAAGGACTCCTAAATCCATCGCAGGGATTCCCGAGCTGACGGATTGAAAATCACGGCTTATCAACGTGGCCATCTCAGTCAGAATCCCAATGACTTTTTATGGAATCTGGCAAAATTATTCCTAAATTCTTTTGGAAAAATAGGGAGAAAAATGTATCAAAGAAAGCAAAACAGTGTATAACAGAATGCAAATGAACCATGCTGAGAGGCCTTCTAAATTGCAGAAGACACTATAAAGCCACAGTGATTAAAATGGTGTAGTATGACTCCAAAATATAAGCAAAACTTAACTGGAACAGACTCTGATGCATACAAGGAGGCATTGTGTGTCAGACAATGGAGGTAGGAAACATTATTTATTGAATTATGTCAGGATGATTGGGGTGGGAAGGAAATAAATTTTAATAATTTATGTCCACATACTACATTAAGATAAATATTACAAAACACAAAACTATAAAGAAACAGAACATAATACTGTGGCCGTGTGGCTCAGAGCTCGTGGAACAGGGAGGACCGAGTGAAGCAGGTACAGACCTCTGGGGAACCCGGGCTCTGTGTTAGCTGATTAATTGACACACGGAAAATCATCGCCACCAAAATAAGTGCAAATGAAACAAGAAAACATTTAGAACATAATGACAAATAAAGGAAGCTTTAAAATATCTTGACATGTGACAAATCTCTGGACCTCCCTCTCAATTTTGCTAAGAACCTAAAACTACTCTAAAAAAATAAAGTCTTAGGGAAAAACAAAACAAAACAAAAACCCGATGACTCAAAGGACAAACAGGAAAGGTCATGGTGAGGCAATTTGTGCACTTGAGAAAAAACAGATTGCAAGTAACTGTAGGGCCCTGGGTCGACCTTCCTAATAGCCAAAGACGTGCACATTAAAACCAAAGAGAAAACTGCATTAAAACCTGCAAAAGTAAAGATACTCATCCCACGAACAAATTTTAATAATCCCTATGATTTTATAATCCTCTTCCTTAGCCACCTACTTGACCTTCTGAGATATTTCCCAGGAATGGGGGATTTTCTGCCAAAGGGGCTGAGATTCTCGAGGCCCTGGACAGACCTCCTGATGCCAAGACTCACCATCCCCACGACCCCCACAAGCACGTGGCCCCTGCTAGTCCCAGCATGGCCTCCCCAGGGCATGCTGCCCCCCATCTCTGATCCCCGTGAGTCCTGGAGACAGATTGGAGGCAGCTGTTCCTGACAAGGTGTCTGTCATTAAAAAATTCCTTTCTTCCTTGGCAATCCTCCTCGTCTCAATAACTGGATCTTTGTGCTACGAGCAAAGCTGGACCTTGGCTGAAATCCCCTTGTGTGTGTGTGTTTTTTTTTTTTTTTTTGAGACAGAGTCTCACTCTGTTGCCCGGCTAGGGTGCCGTGGTATCAGCCTAGCTCACAGCAACCTCAAACCCCTAGGCTCAAGCGATCCTCCTGCCCTAGCCTCCTGAGTAGCTGGGACTACAGGCATACGCCACCATTCCCGGCTAATTTTTTCTATATATTTTTAGTTGGCCAATTAATTTCTTTCTATTAATTTCTTTCTATTAAGAGCAGACTGGGTCTCGCTCTTGCTCAGGCTGGTTTCGAACTCCTGACCTTGAGTGATCCTCCTGCCTTGGTCTCCCAGAGTGCTAGGATAACAGGGGTGAGCCACCGTGCCTGGCCCCCCTTGTGGTTTTGATAACAGTGAAATCTCTACAAACTCACTACCCAAGAACCTACGAGGAAGTACGGATTCTCATGCGCTGCCAGTAGAGCTAGTAATGTTCTGTAGAAGAGCAACTGGGCAAAACCTATCGAGAACCACGAATGTTCACAGCACACGCTGCAGTAAGCCCACGTGCAAGAATGATTTCTCCCAGGAATTTTTAGCAGATAAATTAGTCAGAAAAGGGACATACGTACGCAAGTTCTGACAGTGCCATCACTTAGCTTATAATAAGAGAAACCTAGAAATGGCTCCATTAAGCAGAATTACAATTGAGGCTCAATCACGTGGCCTTCCTGCCTGCACCTGGCCCTTGGCAGTGAGGGTGGCTTCTCCTTTCTTTGACTGAGACAGGAAGCTGGGAGAAGAGGAGACTCAGACCTAAGGCCAAGTCCCACAGATGCCTAGTGTCCTCGAAATATGCACGGGGAAGGCCAGCTACCACGCTGAACCACTGCTTCCTGGGGACCTCTGATAGGGGACCCAGAACGTCCCTGTTCTAGCCCGTGCCCGGGAGATGTCCACCAACTGGATGATGAACAGATGGATCCTGGGAAGTGGCTAACCGGGCCTGGGGGTGGGGCGAAGGTCAGAGTTAGGAAGGGATGTCTGCTGCCATCCCCCGCCCCTCGGCCCGGCATGGCCACTCCTGTGTGCACGGCCTGCACAGCCGCAGCAGGTGTCCACGGGGGAGGCCCCATCGGTGGGACACGGCCCACCTGCCTGCCCTTCCGCTCATGGCGGGATCTGCTTACGGTCGCCCTTTCTGACCTCGTCCATGCTGACACTCGGGCCTGACTTCATCCCCAGACTGGGGAGGACGTGAAATGGGGCAGTCCATCACCGGGTGGGAAGAGACAGCACCGTGGCTCAGGCCACGCTCCGTGCTGAGTCACCACCGTGGCTGGGGCGGCGTCTCTCTATCCACTCCCCCGCCCAGGGCCAGAGGCTCAGAGCACTGGAGACAAAGGGGGCTGAGGACGTGCGGCCCTCCACCTCCCCTGACAACGGCCCCTCTGCTGTTGGCCACCACAGACGCAGCCTCCCAGCAGCCCAGGGCCCTCAGCAGCCACCATGCCTGAAACCCCCGGGTCGGTGCCACGGACCAGAGCTCTTGGGCGATTGCCTGGCTCAGCACTCACGCGCCTGCTCCCTGGGCGGCATCTGAGGCCCCCTGCGGAAACCTAGCCACAGAAGGTGCTCCCTGCCCCGCCACGCTCACACACCTGAGACCCGACTGAAGGTAAACGAACAGCTGTGCAGGCTCTGGGAAGGGCCTCAGGCGGTGTCCCCTGCCCTGGCCACTGCAGTGCAGTGTCTGTAACCCTTCCCCGTGGGGATGGAGCACCCCAGCTGATGCCTGTGCTGGTGGCAAGGGTGATGTCCTCAGCAGAACCAGCCTGGGGTCACTGGGAGAGCTGGAGGGTTTTCCTGGCATATTCCCCCTCCCCCCCCAACCACCCCCCCTGGTTAGGCTGTGGCCTGGCCTGGCATCTGGGAGGACCCAGGTCTCTGGGCCTCTTCCTGTTCCTTCCGCCTCCCCACTGGGCTGGCAGTCACCCTGAAGGCCTAAAAGGTCCAGGTTGGCAGCCAGACTTCCGCGCACCTGGGCATGTACTCTGGACACACCTGGAAGGCTCCCCCTACCCAGGTGGGCAGGACTGGGGATTGGGCATCTGTGCCAGGTCTTCCCCAGTAAGACGTGGCTCTGTGCCCCGTGCAGACCCAGGGTGGACAGCCTCGGCCGGGGCAGCACCTGCCCTCCCATTCTCCGAGGCCTGGCTGTGCCGGGCACCCCCGTGGTCCAGGCTAGGGCCGGGCCTTCTCTGAGGACCTGCACCCTCCCCCCAGCGCACGCGGGCAGGTCAGCACCACAGCCCCCGGGCCAAGCACAGATGTGACCCAAAGGCTGTGGGCACAGCTCAAGTTCCGGGGCAGATGCCTTGATGGACAAGCCCCGAGGTACTGAAGGCAGCCCCGCCCCCGCCCTGGAAGCTTCCAGCTGCGCAAGAGGGACTCAGGCGGGCCACCATGCCAGGCCCCTGGACAGGGGCCACGCTGTGAGCAGGGCTCCGGCAACACCCGGTCCAGAGACCTTGGCGAGATGGGCCACGCGTGCTCAGCAGGAACCTCGGGGAGGAGGACACGCCCGCTGGCCTGAAGGGCTCTCGTGATTTAAGAAGATGCCTCCCTCTCAGT
This sequence comes from Mirza zaza, assembly GCA_008750895.1. Classification (NCBI taxonomy): domain Eukaryota; kingdom Metazoa; phylum Chordata; class Mammalia; order Primates; family Cheirogaleidae; genus Mirza; species Mirza zaza. The sequence continues at coordinate 35,568 of VSMD01053370.1, forward strand.
TCCTGTTGCAATTCAAAACAAAAGCAGCTGTTGGGACGTGGCTGAGTTCTGAAGAATTTCCTGCCTTGACTCTTCACAGGAACACACAAAGGAGGTGCATCGTCCCGGCAGCGAAGCTGGAGGCATGTAGGCCCAGGGCCGGCCCCGGCGGGTCAGCGCCCGGCCCCGGCCCCCAGAACCAGGCGCCACGCCCCGTGCTGGGGTTCTGAGCAACAGCGCTACTGCTGGGTTCTCAACGCTGGTCCTGTGTCCTTCAGTTAACACGCTGGGCTGCGCCGCTCCCCGGGGCCCGGACCCCTTCCCCGTCATCGCTCGGCTCCCCAGGCCAGGCCAGGCCAGGGCCCCCTCCTCGCCCAGCACAGGGGCTGCGACCCCACGGCCCTGGGACCCCGGAGCGCGCACTGAAGCTCTTGTGAGCTGAGGCCGCGCAGGCAGCGTTTGCAAACCCGGAGGCTTTAGGGCAGAGGGAGGGAGATGCCCGACTGGCACGAGGGTGAACGCGGCTTCCCTGCGGCCTGCTGAGCACCCATGACCGCCACAGCGACGCTGTCCCTGTCCCCGCACCTCCTGCCGAGGACGTCTTCCCCTGCTCACGGTGATGCCTCAGCCCCTGAAGCTGTACAGGAAGGGGACGGGCAGAGGCGTCCCCAGCATTTCTTGCCTGGGTGGGAAATCCGACGTGTGGCATCTTAAAACCAACCCTCTGTACCGAGTCCAGGTGTGCTGGAGACCCCTCCTCCCTCCGCTGTCCTCCCTCCCCTGCCCCAGTACCCGTGGGAAGGCTTCTGGACGTGGGAGTTCCTCTGACACATTGTCCACGTTCCCTACACCTTCCCGAGGTAGACGACAGTCCCAGGGAGTGGGCTGCCCTATGCTCTGTCTCCATCAGCAAGCCAGGCTGCGGTCTCATGCGATGACCGCCTGGCAGTGGTGGCCTCGCTGAGCTGGGTCCCGACACCTGAGCACCGGAGAAAGGGCTCGGGAACAAGCCCCGAGCCACGCTCACAACCACCCGACCAGGTAGCGAATCGAAAGGACGGGAGGCGGAGCGGGGGGCTCGGTCGCGGTGGGGGCTGCCGGGGCTGCAGACCTGCACCGGCCGCTGTGGGCACAGGGCGAGCTTTACCCACCACAGACCCTGAAAATGCCAAGGCAAAGCGAGCCCGCGGCCCGAGGCAGGCCACTCGAGAACGCCCACTGCCCTCTGGTTGGGCTGTGGCCCGAATGTTCTCACCAGCCCTTTGCTTTCATTGGGGAAATTTTTATCTTTGAGCAATGACACACAGTGGTGACGAGAAGTCCTTTTATTTTTACTTTGTTTTTTTGAAACAGAGTCTCACTCTGTTGCCCTGGCTAGAGTGCCGTGGCGTCAGCCTAGCTCACAGCAACCTCAAACTCCTGGGCTCAAGCGATCCTCCTGCCTCAGCCTCTCGAGTAGCTGGGACTACAGGCATGCTCCACCATGCCCGGCTCATTTTTTCTATATATTTTTAGTTGGCCAATTAATTTCTTTCACTTTTTAGTAGAGACGGGGTCTCGTTCTTGCTCAGGCTGGTTTTGAACTCCTGACCTTGAGCCATCCTCCCGCCTCGGCCTCCCAGAGTGCTAGGATTACAGGTGTGAGCCACCACGCCCGGCCGAGAAGTCCTTTTAAAATAATCTGATACTCCCATCCCGTGTCCTCAGTGAGGCGGGCTCACGAGGTCCTCCATCGGCTTTGATGCGGGAGGCAAACCCGCCAGGCCACCGCCCAGGGAGGGGCTGGGACGGACACGACCCAACACTCCCCACTCGCTCCTGTGGGCATTCCTGCAAAAGCCTGGCTCACATGTGTCTGTGTCACTTGTGGGAAATATGTCCCCTCTGACACAAAGCTGGTGACAAACTAGACCTCCTCTGGTTTCGGAGAGCCGGGAGGCTTCCCTCTGCCGCATCTGGAGCCACCTGCAGGCCCAGCCCAGGCCCCAGGACGGCTGTGACCTCAGGCAGCAGGAGCGTGGGGCTCTGGCCCCGGTGGCTCTTGCCTTTGGAGTCCCCTGTGATCTCTCCACGACTCTCTTCCTTTCTCCTTCCACCCAATCACTTGCACAGCCTGTCCACCCCGGACCCCGGATCCTCACTGCTCCAGGAGACCCTGGAAAGGCTGCCCTTGGCTCGAGCACCAGGCTTGGCGTGTCCATGCAAATGGGCTTTGCCAGGCCCGTGGGACGTTGGCAGGGCTGAGATGGCACCTGAAAGGTGGCATCCACCTCCCAGGAAGCCACACTGATACAAAGGCGCAGCATCCCTACACCTCCCCTGGGAAGCAGGAGGGAGCCTCTGGTTACCAGGTGTGAGAGCCTGGGCAGATAAAGCAGGGATTACAACAGTTCTTCCTCCTCCTCAGACTGCTGTCACTTAAATGAGATAATACGTGTTAAGTGCCTAGCACAAAGCCTAGCATGTAGTAAGTGTTCGATAAATGCTAGCTATGATCTGTCTTTTTTTGGAATGAGGATAGGGATAGTTAAACATTCAGTAGGCAGTGAGGACCCGCTGATGGCTCTGGAGAAGAATTAATGTCGATGCAGGAAATATGAGGAAGGCCTGAGAAAAGGACTGTATTTAGACAAGTACGGGCACAGGGAAACTTCGCGAGTGATGAAGGTGGCATCTCCAATCACTGGGGGCAGAGATGGACTCTTTAATAAATGGGACAACTGGGTAGCCCCGTGGAGAAAGATGAAATTCGATTCCTAGTTCACACCATACACAACAGACTCCAGATAGACCAAGGATTCGGGTGCAACCAACAGAGCCAGACAAGCTAGAGGAAAACTCGGTGGGTCCCTCTCCCGCCCTGGCGTGGAGAAGGGCTTTCCAGCCGCGACTCGAACCTAGAGGGGATGGAAGTATGACGGTTTTGACTGCACTAAAAAAACTGCATGCCAACAAAAATGCCAAAGTCGAAAGACAACCAGCAAACTGGGAGAAAACATCGAACATATATCAGAGACAACAGTGCCTCATCTAACATACAAAGAACTCCTTAAAAAGGCCCAGAAACTTGACAGAAAATGGGAAGACGGAAACAATTCACAAGAAAGATAAAAGAATGGCCCTTCAATGCATGAAAGGTGTTCAGATTCCCTGGTAATTAGAGAAGTGCAAATTAACACACCATCCACCAGACTGTGAAAATTCTGCCATAGGACAGCACAGTTTGCGGGGCTGGGGACAGACGGCACTTGCCTGGGGACACGGGCACCCATTTTTCACCACTGGTGCCGTGGAACCGGCGTAGGCCTCCGGAGGGAGACGGGCAGCACCCAGCGAAGCCGCGCAAGCTCCTACCCTTTGACCAGCAACGCCCCTGCCGGGCGTCTACCCTGGCGGTGCGGCTGCAACTCCCTGGAAGTCCCTGCGCCCTTCGCCCCACGGCTATCTGCAATTGGAAAACTCGGGAGCAAACAGCCTAAAGGCTAACGTGCTAACGTTCGCATAGGAAAGTGCTGGAAAACTGCATGGCTATCCAGCCTTGACAGACAGGGATGGTCTCTGTGCCTGATAAGGAGAGATTTCCAAGCTATTTTTAAGTGGGAAAACCCACCGATGTGTGAAAGCGTGTCATTTGTATTCCATTTGTATTCCATCCTTCGTGTAAGACAGAAGGGGATGTGAGAACAGTCTCGTTTCTGCAGGAGAATTAGAGGAAGGACAGAGCAGAGACTAAGGAGAAGGGCTGCCCACAGGAGGAAGCAGGTGGGAGGGGTGGGGGGGAGGGAGCCGTGGTTGTCTGGCACACCTTTGAGCGGAGAGCGCTGACCTTCAGCACTGCAGCGTGTCACCCTGGCCAGGCCACAGTGCCCAGTGGTGCGGTCACACTCGGGCCCAGGTGTTGCTGTGGGTGTTGTGGAGACGTGGGTGGCGTCTACACTCAGGGACTCCCAGTAAGAAGATGACCCTGGGTGGTGGGAGTGGGCCCCGTCCAGCCAACGAAAAGACCTTACTAGCAACTTAATTTCTTAGCGATTAAGAAATTCTGCAAGAATGCTGCACCAGATCATCCCGAGTTTTTTTTAAATAAAATCCCTAGCAACCCTCCCTGTTCTGTTTCCAGATGTGCTGCCACGGGGCTCTGAGGACAGCAGATGCTCTTTAGCTCAAGCGCTAACTGTCCCTATCTGCACCTGGCACTGTCAGAAACCGTCCCGGGCTTCCGTTTCTGGTAACAGCACGTTGCTGCGTTGAGAGCATGTGGCTCGTGTCACCGGCTGCCTTCCCCTCCGCCTGGGTCTGTGCCTCAGTCACAGCAAGCCCTACTCACTCAGACAGCACGGGGGGGTGGGGGGGTGGGGGGTGGGGGGTGCTTTGCTCCAGGGCCTCCTCCCCCGCACCCCGCATCATAATAAAATGCACCCTTTAATTTCAACACACGGTACTCAGCTGAGGCGGAAGGCTAATTAGCCTAAAGAACAGGCTGTTCTGATTTTTGACAAGCCCTGCCCCCCAATTTCTAACTCCCGATTGTTTTCCCTGCTTAGAAAATGAGACCCTGAAGTCTTAACGAGGCCTTGAGTATGGCAGGGAGAGGCCAGCCCCACCGAGGGCACTGTGGGTCCCCCAGAACACCCCACGGGCCGGGGCAGAGTGGGAGCTCCCTGGTTAACTGTGTCCTCCCAGGGGCCTGCAGGGAGCACGTGGCAGGTGGAGAAGGAAGACGGGGCAGCGGTCCACCCGCTCCGAGAGAGGACACACCAGGTCAGGGGGCTCTGCGGGGCGATCACAGCGCCCGGCCTCATGGACACCGTGGGTGGAAGGCCCAGCCATGGGCGTGCCCCACCCCCACCCCAGCCGGCACCCCATGGGGAGGGGCCGAGAGTTCCAAGCAGAGATGGTCACTCCCACAGGCGTTTGCGCAGGTGTGTCCTGGAGCCTTGGGAGACACCAAAGCCACATGTGCATGTGTGTGTGAACTGGGCTCGGCTTTTCCTCTGGGAGACCCTCCCCGCCCAGTCCCCAGGGCTCCCCCTCTCTCGGGCACAGGCTCTAAAGACACCAGGACCTGTGCACCTACCGTGTGTCATGCGCCGTGCTGTGCACCTGTGCACAGGTCTGTCCGAGGTCGCCACAGCTGGGGGATGGTGGCCCCCAGCTACGTGCACCCACTGCTGACCCCGTTTCTCACCCACTGGGGCAGGGCCACCCCAGCACACTGAGGCAGAAACAAGGACTGGACGGCCCATGATCCGATCCCTGCTCCAGAAGCTGGAGGAGCCTGGGCCTGGCCGGGGGGAGCCCCAAGCCCGCTGAGGGGTACAGGGAGCCCCACGGGGTAGGGGGAGAGGTCTCTGGCAGGATGGCCGGGCCACGCAGGGAAAGGGCTCAGCTCAAGGTGTCCTCGGTGAGGGGCTGTGGGTGGGGTGGGAGGGACAGTCTTGGCTTGACCATGGGGACCCAGGGAACTGGCAGGGATGTCCCTGAGGCCAGGCTCCTGTCACAGAGGCGGCCCCAGGGTTAGGAACTCACCCGATGGTCTTGCCCCAGTCGCACCACAGCGTCTCCCCGACAGCCTCCATGTCCACCTTGAACTGGGGGAGGCAGAGATCCTGGAGGAGGGTGCCGAGGTCGGCCTCCCGGCAGGCGGTGACCAGCGAGACGAGATGCCCTGCAACAGAGGTGCCAGGACCGTGACCGCCGGCCCGGGCCCCAGCCAGAGCTCCCACCCCCGAGCCCGCCCGCGACAGGGACTCCGAGCGCTCCCTGGAGAGGGTGTCTGCACCTCCTGCCACATTCTCTATTCATCAATTATCCTGTGTCCCCAGAGGGGCCCTCCCTGCCCGCCACAGGCTCCCGGAAGTGAGACGGGAGCCGGAATGTGACCTGTGCGTAGACAGCTCCAGGCTGTGCACATCCTGACCGCACGGGCCAAAGCTGACGCCGTGGAATTTCACAGCAATAAAACTCTGCGTTTAATTGAAACATAAAACCCAAAACACCTGTCCCCCCTCCCCCCCAGCACATGGAGAAAGAGGTGAGGCTGTAGGTCAGGGGCCGTCCTGTGCCCACCCGCCAGGAGGGCGGCCCCATGCACAGCTGCCCGCCAGGTCTGGGCGGGGCCGGCGCTCTGGAAGCTGGGGTCCGACGCGGGTCCTGTTTGAGGAAGGACGCCGCGGGAGCATGGCGGACAGTGGTCTGGGCCAGGCCGGAGGACAGTCACTGCCCAGAGTGGAGGGCACCAGGGGCCGAGCAGGAAGAGGACTGGAGGCTGGGAAACCCCAGGGCTCCTGAGAACAGGGGGGTTTTTAGCTTGAGAAGCTGGGGCGCAATGGCGGGTGGGGACAGGCCGAAGTGAAAGGCTGGCACAGGGGACAAGGTCCTCAGAGCTCCATGGGAAGGGACCCGCTGTCAGCCCATCCCTCAACACCAGCGAGAGTTGCCCACCTTTGGCACGAGCAGCCCCACTGGAGTGCTGGTCCCTTACCCCAGGGTTGCCCATCCCCGGGAAAGCCCAGAGGGCAGGAGAGCCTCCCTCCCAGCTCTCTAGGGAGCCCTCAGGAGCCTCGGCACCCACCTGCGTTCACGCCACCCTTCAGCAGCCCAGGTGGGTCCCCCGTGTCCACACCAGCACTGCGAGTACACACGGGCCAGCTGTGGACACAGCCCCTGCCCTGGGGGCTTCTCGTCAGGGCAGGCTTGGGGAAGGGTCTTTTTCCCACACACCCATAAGAAAGGCCACCTCTTGTGGCCAGGTGAGGCACCAGGGCTCGGTGGGGGCTCAGAAGGGCTCGGACGTGGACTGGTCAGCTCATGGGAGGAATTCCAGCCTCCTGTCCGGCCTCGGCCAGAGGGCTGTTCCTCTGTCTGTCCCTCACTGCTCCCCACCTGGGACGCCTTCCCCTAGTAAACCCCAGGTCCCAGTCCCACCTGCCCTTCTCCACTGCCGCCTCCTCCGAGAGGCCCTGGCTGTCCCTACCCACAGACGCCTCCCATCCCTCAGAGCCCACCCGGGCCAGGTAGACGCTTTCTTCTCTCGCAGCCCTCGAGCGGCCCTCTCCCTCCCATTCCTTCCTGACTCACACCTGCTTCCTCCCTGGCCCCAGCAGCTCTGCTCCTTAATATTTGTCACACGAACCAAGAAATAAGCGAGGCGGCCACTCCCAGCTGCGCGGATGCTGTCTGGAAGAGTCACGAAGATGAACGTGCATCTCTGTGCCCAGCCAGGGCTCTCGGCTGCACGTTCTAACAGAAGCCAGCGGTGAGCAGCGGAAGACTCTGGGATCTGGGACGAGGACCCCGGTGGCCCCCGAGGCCCCAGGGGGGAGGGGAAGCCCAGCCGCCTCCTCTGGAGGGTCTCCAACAGACAAAGGGAGTGCTGGGGGCCACAAAGAATGGCACTGTCCCCTCCTATGGCTGGGATGAGGCCAGGGCAGCCGTGTGGGAGGAATCTGGAAACCAGGTTCAATTTTAGAGACGGGAGAAGAACACAGTTTTTCTTAAGCAAGCCAGGCATTTCTTTCATTGGCAAGAGGGGAAACAGCACAGCTTCAAAACTGAATAAAGCCGCCAGAAGTTTTTAAACTGGCCGTTTGGGGCCAGGTGGGCTCCATTCCTGTGTTATATAAGTTTAATCATTCAAAGCTCACGTCTTTAAAGAGCTGTGTGCTGAGGCGGCCTTCCTCCCTGGGCGTGTGGAGACAGGAGCCGAGTTGTGCATAATTTAGGAATTCACTGCTGCGGGGGAGGGGGGGCTTAGGGAAGGGGCCCCTCTTCCCCCAGGAGAGGAGCGGCCCTGAAAAGACCATAAATAGCTGCAGCAGAGGTGGGGTCTGCCCAGCAGAGGAGGCAGCCAGCCCCCCGTGGGGACCCAGGACACTGCCCACCAGCTATCTGGGTTTTCTAAGGAGACGGGCACAGAGGAGCTCGGCTAGCAGTTGTCAGACGCAGCCAACGCACTTCACACGCCTGTCTGGCCTGTGCCTGCCATCAGCAGGGGAGGCTGACCCTGCTGTTACAGATTTCAGGTTTGCAGAGAAATTCTCACGCCTTGCCCCTGTCCCCTCTGGGTGGGAGTGGGCAGCTGGGGCCGCCACCCGCCAGAGCTGCCCGCTTGCTCTGCACGGCAGGGCCTCCCCTGCTGGGCCAGAGCCTGGGAGCAGCTGCCTCCAGGTGACCCCAGGACGCTGCCCCCGACCAGAGGAGGCCTCTCCACCTCTGGAGCAGCGGTTTCTTTAGCTGTGCAATGGGGACCTCCCCGGCCAAAGGGGCTTCCAGAGGACGCCTGCATGGACTGATCCCACCCACAAGCAGCAGCCTGTCCCTGCGGGGTTTTCAGTGGGAGCCGTCCTTAGCAACTCACAGGACACTCGGGCCCTGGGCCTTGCAACTTGGCCTGGTGGCCAGCGAGGGGTGGGGGCGGGAGGGACAGTGGGAGGGGCCGGCAGGGGGAGATGACCAAGGGCACAGGATGCTTTTGGAGGTGACGGATGTCCACTTTCTTGAATGTGGTGAGGGTGTCACGGGTGTAGACATATGTCAGAACCTTTCCAATGGCACACTTTAAATTATTCAGTTTATTCTAGGTCAGGAGAATGTTTAGAAATAATAAACGGGAAGGCAATGTCAAGAGCGGGCTGAATGGAGATCATGCACGGCCCTTATTTCTGCCTTAAGCTCTTCTGAATGTCCCACAGTTTTAAAAACCCCAGCACATAGTCTGCAAACGTTATGTCAGTGCTCCGTGCACATCTTCTCTTTGCTCTGCAGGGTCTTGCTGCAGCCCTGAGTCATTTCCTGCTCGCCCAGTGGAGTGAAAACCACCCACTTCCCAGGACTCCCCTGGCAACACCCTCTCGGGATCCACATCCCCAGGACGCTACATGCCTTGGCTCGAACAGGCTGCCCTCAGCCTGCTCTGAAAAAAGAAAGCAAAAATCAAGAATAACAAACTGAAAGAAAACTGGCATCTGCCCAGTCAAAACTCCTATTGAACCGTCAAGGCCCCAGGGACCATCGCCTCCTCTGCCCAGCACAGCACAGGCCCCTCTGAGCTGAGCGACCGCCGAGGTCTAACTGAGCAGGAGCCCTTCACATGGCCAAGTGCGGGATGCCAGGGTCTGTGCCTCGGGCCAGGAGATGTCCCACCCCCAGCCAGGGGCAGCTCTCTACCTTCCACCGCTACTCTGCTTCCGGAAGCTCTAAGGCTTTGTCTTGATGCCTTCATCGTTCCTCAGCCGGGCTCTCCTGAGATGGTTCCTGCTAAATGTTCATTTGTCTCCTCTCAGTGGGTTTTGGTGCCTTGTGATGTGACCTATCATATTCTGGCACCTTTCGACACCCATGTCTTTACCGAAAGCCACCACGTATTCCTTTTGGAAGCAGGGTGGGTACGTGTGGATAGAGTGCAGGTTGGATTTCAGGTTGGGTTCCGGATCGGGTTCTAGATCAGGTCCACACCAACTCCAGAAGCCGTGTTGCTCCGTTGCGACCACCCCGCCCAGGATCCAGGTGGGGCAGGACCGAGAGAGGCTGGGGACGACTCTTCCAGAGGACGAAAGTGCCCAGGCCCCGGGGGATCAGAGGGTGAAGGAGCCTGGGTCTCCCCAGCCCAGCAGAGCACCCAATCCTGCATCCCGGTGGCAGGTTCTCCTGACCCCTTTGGCCACCACCGTCCATCCCTGGCGGGCTGCAGGACATCCGTGCAGCCCCCGGCGACTGCAGCTCTCGTGTGGCTGCCTGGTCTGTTCCAGGCACTACAGTGCCTGTGTGTGGGGCCAACGACAGCCTGGTGTCCCCCACCTGGCTCCCAGGACGTCTCTCCACTGTGGGGCTTCCGGCTTTCCCTCTCTCTGCCCCTGCTCCGTCCACAGCCCCGTCTCTCCAAGAGGGCGGCTGGCCCCGACCCCCGAGATGTTCTCCATCTCCGGCAAGAACCTGTCGTTCCAGCTTCTCAAGCCGACACCCTCTGAACAGCCAGTGGCAGGGAGCGAGTGCAGGGGCATGTCCTCCTGGCCTGGCCCGGCCACCTCCTGCTCACGCAGCTGCGGCCCCCACAAGGACATCGCCAGGCAGATTCTCCTGCCGTCTGATTTTCATCCTCCCGCCAGCTGCAGACCGGGGCGAGGCACCGCCTTCCAGCCTCCTGTGGCCTCGCTCGGGCCGGAGGTGCCCGCTCTGTGCCGGATGTGGCGGCCTGAGCACAGCTCCGCGGCCCTCCCTCCTGTCTTTGCCGCCCGCTTCTACCCGGAATGCCCGGACCAGCGTGGTGGCCCCCGCCCTGGCCTCCCGCCTCCTGCCCCCAGGCGACAGACCTTCACCGTGCTGGGGGGGGGGTACCACCTGCCCCATCCCCCTCCCTGGCCTGGGTGCTGCCCACAACCGCCACGCACTAAAATTCTACCAAGTCATGAATGGCCCTCACACCTGCTGGGACGGCTACTATTGAAATGACAAGTTTTGTTGAGGATGCGGAGAAATTTTTTTTTTTTTCCACTCAGGTCTCCAAGGCCGGCCTCCCCACCGCACACTGGGAGTCTGCAGCACCACCCAGCTGCCGTCATGCGTGGATGTGCAGACATCTACACCCTGCGCGCTGCTGGCGGGAATGTAAGATGGGGCGGCCACCATGGTCACCGCACAGCGGTCCCTCAGAAAGTTACACGCAGAATTGTGCACGATTCGGCAGTTCCACGTCTGGGCGCACGCCCCCAAGAAGGGAAAGGCGGGTCTCAGAGAGAGAGATCCACACACTCGCATTCACAGCAGCGTACGGATAAACAAAATGCTGCGTCCACACACAGTGGAATATTATTTGTCCTTCAAAGGACAGAAATGCTGACCCGTGCTACAACGTGGATGCATCTTAAGGACATTACGCTAAATGAAATAAGCCAGCTACAAAAGGACGAATGCTGTGGGATTCCACGTACATGACGTCCCTAGGGTTGTCAAAATCACAGAGACAGAAAGTAGAACGGTGGGTGCCAGGGCCTGGGGGAGTGGGGAACGGAGGGTGGTGTTTAATGGGGATGGAGTTTCAGCTTTGCAGGACAAAAAGAGTTCTAGAGACGGAGGGTGGTGATGGTGGTTGCACAACAATGTGAATGTATTAATGTCACTGGACTGTACACTGGATAATGGTTAGAATGGTAAACTTTACATTGTATATACTTCACCACAGTTAAAAACAAAGTTAAAAAGCGATGAATGGGACAGAGAAGGTTATGCTATGAGAAGTCGACCAGGCATGGTGGCTCAAGCCTATAATCCTAGCACTCTGGGAGGCCGAGGCAGGAGGATCGCTTGAGGCCAGGAGTTCAAGACCAGCCTGAGCAAGAGTGAGACCCTGTCACTAAAAAAAAAAATAGAAAACTTAGCCAGGCATGGTGGTGCATGCCTGTAGTCCCAGCTACTTGGGAGGCTGAGGCAGGAGGATTGCTTGAGCCCAGGAGTTTGAGGTTGCTGTGAGCTGTGATGATGCCATGCCACAGTACTCTAGCGTGGACCACAGAAAAAAAAAAGTCACCATGCAGCCATATTCCCTATCGTGTTCCCTGCACACAGGAGCCAACCACAGGGAAAACTGACAGAATCGCAAAAGCAGTGTGAGCTTTTGACACGACTCTCACGGATCTGGACGACCAAAATACATAAGGATATAGAGGGCTACATGTTATAATTTAATATGCCGACTAGAATTGACACATAAAAATTCCACACTCTTCCTGTGGGTTTATGGGACATTTACAAGAGGGAAAATGTGTAAGACCAGGAAAGAACCCATAATACAGGCTAAGTACGGTTGTGGTCCATGATCTATTCCCTGACCACAGTGCAACGAAACCAGCGATGAATACTGGGAAAGAAACCAAAAAGCCCGAGCCACTGGGATTTATAAAGCCTTACCTCCTAAAAAACCACGTGTTAAGGAGGAAATAGAAACCATGAACACGGAAAATCCAGAACATACCAACAGCCGGCACAAGACAGACAAAAACTCAGGGGATGTAGCCAAGATGCCAGGCAGAGGACTGATAAGCACGTTTCATTCCTAAATAAGAAAGAACAAAAACAAACGGATTAGGCATTCAAGCAAAAAAGCAGAGTAAGTCAACTCAAGAACTGGGCTTTTGGTGGTGCGGAGGGGGGACCAGTAACAGAGATTACTCAATGTCCGTTCTGATCAAGAAATAACAATGAAAATGGCAATTCACACAAAGGGCAACTGTCCACGAATGCAGAGGAACTAGAAATAAGATAATCGTGTATATAATGACACGTCGGATAAAGCGGACACGTTCGTAAAACAGCATCCTCGCTATAAGACAGAGAAAACCCAAGTGGACCGATAACCGTGCAAGATGCTGAAAAGGTTGCCCCAATTATCCTCATTGCCAAGAAGCGCCTGGCCCGCGTGGCTTTGCTGGGGCGGAACGGAGGAGCCTTCAGAGCTCAGCGGGACTGCTCGCTCGAGCAGCCGACCGTCCCCGCACAGAGGGAAAGAATCAACAGCCGCACATTTCTCTTGGGAATAAAACTCGGTACTGGAAATAAAACCCACAAAAGAAAGTGCAGGGCCATCTCATCCAGGACTAATGAAGCAAAACTCGAAGTAAACACCCATCAGCGGACTCCCGAGTGCCCTGCGAGGCTGTCTGGGATGTAAGGAGCTGCCGTTTATCCCAGACACTCAGGGCGAGTCCCAGCGCCTGCCCTTCCCCACCAGGGACAATACTCGCCAGCCACCAGGGACGCACAACTCCGCAAGTTGCTGTAAGTGAGATCAGATGGTTCTTCCTCAACACGATAAAAGCGTCCTTTACACACGGAAAGAAGACGCGTTCCCCATCCCTCTGCTACGCTAGCCCCGCAAAAACAAACTAAACACGCCTCTGGCCCCAAAGGAGAAGGACGGAAGGCTCAAGGCATGACAGCTGGCCCTTCACTCACGGGGCTGGAACTGCACGGGTCTGCTTACAGGTGGGTTTTCTTCTGCCTCTGCCGCCCCTGAGACAGCAAGACCTACCCCTCCTCCTCCTCCTCCGCCCACTCAACGTGAAGACGAGGATGAAGGTTCTTTATGCTGTTCCACTCCCTCTTAATGAATAATATATTTGCTTTTCCTTATGATTTTCTTTATAACATTGTTTTCTCTAGCTTGCTTTACTGTATAAATTTGGTATATGATACATGTAACACACATAGTACGTGTTAGTCCACTGTTCATGCTATTGGTGAGGCTTCCGGTCAACAGCAGGCTACTAGCAGTTAAGTTTTGGGGGAGTCAAAAGTTATACATGGCTTTTTGACTGTGGCGGGGGGTTGGGCCCCCCAGCCTCTGTGTTGCTCAAGGGCCAGCTGTACCTCCACGTGTCTGCAGAGAAGGGGGCAGCTGCCATCACTCCCCTACTCAGCAGCGAGCTCTGCTCCACCACAGCAAGACTGGAAAACAAAGCAAAACAGAGTGTCGGCTCTGGGGGCAGCGGCGAGGTTGCCCCTGGTTACAGAGGATCTAATGACCCGTCTGAAGCAGCCAAGGGGGAGAAACTCTAAAACAAGAAACAAGCACTGCTGGAAACCAAAAGAGCACAGGGAGAGCAAAAAGAGCACTGTCATTTGACAGTCAAAACCAAATACGGAGAGGGGTTTTCCTACCGTCCAGCAATGACCAGCTAAAGATCAAACTGTGGCTAAATATCCCACTCACAGTGGCAGTCAAAACCCGCCGGATTCCTAGACAGGGAGCCAGCGATCTGCAGGAGGAAACAAATTTCCAAGGACAGGCTGGATGAAGACGTGGGTGGAGGAACAGGCTGTTGTCTCTTGAGCACGTGGTCTTTATTGAATCTTCCCTGACCAATGAGTAAATTCAGAGCAATGACCATTAAAAATCCCAAAAGATATTCAGCAAATAACTTCAAAAATGCTTGACAGTCAGGATAAGTCCCGGATGAATCCCGGTTTGCTCATCACAAACCGTAAGGCAGCAGAGGAAACCCCTGGTGTTACCCCCACCAGGTCCCATTCGATGCCACTTCTTTCACGCGTGACCCTGCCTGCCGCCTGCCAGCCCACCAAGGCGCCCACTGGCACCTGGGGCTGGTCTCCTTCCTCGTGCTCCCCGGCCCCTCCCCGAGAGCCGGGCCAGTGCCATCCGCTCTCACTGGCTGCCTTTCCGCCCAGGGCTTTGACACCGCCTGGACACCCATGCCGCCCCAAACACTCTCCTGGCCACGCCTCTCTTCTGAGCCCTAGCTCTGGATGGACGCCTACCTGCCATCGTCGCCTGAAGGTCCACAGGCAACACCTAACCCATGAGGCTGCGTGGATGGGGCTGCCAGGCGTAGCAGAGAACATCATGGGCTGCCCTGTTATGTCTGAATTTCAGAGAAACAATTTTTGTTGTTGTAAGTATGTCCCAAATATCGCTCGAGGCCTACTTATACTAACACAACTTGCTCACACCCAGCGCCCTTCCCCAGCCTGTCCCCTCCACCCCAGCGCCTCCAGCCCACGCTGGGGGCCAACACCCAGGTTCTCTTAAACCATACATCCCATCACATCACCTCCTTTAATCTCCTTCCAGGCTTTCCCACTGCCCTCGGAAGGAGATCTGAATGCCCAGAGGAGCCGTCCCTCCTCCGGCACGAGCCCTTGGCTCAGGGCCCTCTTTCCTACCATGCTTCAGTCAAAAAGGCTTCCAGAAACTTCCCAAACTGGGGCCTCTGCACAACCCATTCTTGCATTCTAGAGCCTGCTTTCCAAGCTCCTCACCTCCGGCTTTGCCCCTGTGGCGTCCTGTTTGTTTCCTTCCACATGAGCGGCACTGGAGTACGCACCACGCATACGGAGCAGGGCTGCCCCGCCTCGGCACTGGGGACAGACGTTTGGGGCCAGGTCATTCTCTGCTGGGCGTGACCCCATGGCATCCAGGGCGTCCCACAGCAGGAGGCTGCTCAGTGGAATCCTGCCTTCCACGCTTCCCAGCCATGACCCCATGTGACCACTCCTGTGAGGTGACAGAAGTTTCCAGGAGAAATAGTGCATCTGCCCACCTCCCCCCGACAAATGTCTCCTCTACAGGGGATGAGACCCACACAGTGAGGGCCACCGTGGGCATCGGTCACCACATGTCTACTGAAGGGACTGTGCTTTCTGGACCTCCGCTCCCCACGACGTGGGATTTGCTGCGGGACACAGGAGCTGCTTTCATTCCAGCAGTGACTGGCCAGGGGACAACACGGCCGTCATTATTTTGCAAATAATGTCTTGACTGGGCAAATTGCCGGCTTTCTCCCCCGAGCTGGAACCTGGCTTAGGACAAGACTCCCTGAGCCCTGTGTGGGGGTGCGCGGTCTCGGGGAACGTGGTCACGCTGCCCAGGTCAACTGTGCCTGGGCTCCGTGCGTGAGCCAGCCCCGGGCCAAGGGCCACTGTCTCCCTGCCCCCTTGGTGTCAGCAAACTCCCAGCAACTCCAGAGCCGCTGTCCAGGGTTGAGGCATGTGGCGGGGGGGAGGGATGCCAATGTGGCACGATGAGGGCCCTGGTGGGGGCATGCAGGACACGGAAGGGCCACCTGGCCCGGCGACGGCAGGAGGGGTGGGAGGGCAGGCTCCAGGGAGGCGGGGCAGCGCCTGGGGAAGGGGCGACCCTGGCGGGTGTGAGCAGAGCAGACACTGGGCAGGGTAGGGCGTGTGGGCGGCTGGGGTCTGGCCCAGAGAATCCATTGTGGAAACTGCACGTGCGGGGGAGGGAGGCGCTCTCGGAGCAAAACTCGGCGTCACCGTGAGATCAAGCGAGGATGTAACACGGAGCCAGCTGTGACGCCCAGGCCCGCGGGCCCCGTGCCCCTGCAGACGCTCGCCAGTGGGTCCCCAAGCTCCCTGCTCCGACAAAGCCACTTGGAATCCGTGGCTTAGGCAATGATTAAAGTGTAGTCTCTTGGATGTCAAAGCAAATACTGAAATAACGCCATCTTAGGAAAAACAATCTTTTCCCTGAACAACAATAATGCCATTATGCTAAATGAATAAGGTCTTGTTTAGGTCAGGAGCCCTCCTGCGGCGGCCAAATGGACATAATCCTCCTCACCGGAGAGAAACGAGTCCTCTAGCAACACTGACAGCCCCGTCTGTCCTGCCCCGGAGCGGGGAGGGCTGGCGACAGGGTTCCCTGCGGGGGCTCTGTGGTGGGGGCTGGGGGAAGGCGAGCAGGCAGCCAGGGCCGAGGGCACCCCACTGCAGGGGCTGGGAGCAGGGCAGAGCCCCGCTGGCATCATCTCTGCCACACAGAGTCTGGAGTGCAGAGGCTGTGGGCACACAGGTCCCACACAGGTGCTGGGGCCACAGGGGCCCTGCAGCTTCGGTCACCCCTTCTCTCCGGCTCTTACTGTCTTCTCAGCTGCGGCGTCCCCTCCTTCAGGAGGTCTCCGAGTCCCCAGTGCAGTAAGGGGCTCTTGGGCAGGATTCCCACAGCCCCCCAGGGGTGCTCTTATTAGAGCCCCTTAGCCCTGCTGTCCACCAGGCACTGTCCCTCCAGGGGACTGACACCCAGCTCAAACGTCACATGTGATGGGCTCACATGATCGGAAAGGGTACCCCATGGGCTCAATCTAGGGGCTCGAAAGCTGTCAGGAGCCCTCTGTGCATGTCATGGACAGGTGTCCCCCCGTGGCTGGCAGGACAGACTCCGGCAGCCCATGCTCAGATCCAGCCTAGGGAAAAGACGGTTTCTCCCCATGGCTCCAGGAGAAAACTGACTGCTCAGGCTGGGTCCCACCTCCTCTTCGGGACCATCCCAACGGTCATGCCTGGGTCAGAGCCCACTGAGGGACAGCCCACCATGCCACATGGACCTTCAGGAAGGATGAACTCTGGGCCTGAAGGAGGGCTCAGCACTGGGATTCACACTACTCCGCCAGATGCCAGCTTTAACTGATTAGAAGCTGTGAAATTCACTCAACCTGGGGCGGGGCCAGGAGAATCAGAACAGCTTTTCCAACTAGCTATTTGCCTCGAGTAAGGATTCCACCTAAAACATTCCGTGTTGTGCTGCTGAACACCATTTCCATTGTGGATATAAACGATTCTTAATAGCCCTGGCCTCAGCCTGACAATACGCACACTGATAGGCATGTGCCTATCAGGAAGGAAGACAAAAATCCAGAAATTTCTTCTTGTAGCCAAACACGCAGAGAGGGTAAACAAACACGCTGAGTTGATTAGCAAGTAAGAATCGTCAGATCTGGATTTCAGGATTAGAGCTGTGTCCAGATTTAAAAGCGCATGACAATCTGAAGCAGTCACATACCTTGCATTTCTTGTGATGTCTCAGTCATTTCCAGTTATATCTGTTAAAAAGTCATATTTCAATAAATATTGTAGTCATTCAAGAAAACCCCCAAAGCCACCAGCAAGGCAGCTAAGGCAGGCACGGGCAGGACTGACGACTGAGGAGGAGTTCAGACAGGACAGCACTAGCGGGCAGTCCCCAAGTGAGGATGGGCTCCAAAAAACAGGCAACAGGCGCTTGCAATGCAGTCATCATGAAATAACCCTGGCTCACCTGGAAATGTCCTTCTTTTCTGGTTGATGAAAACCTTTTCAGTGGCTATATATAAAACTTTCAAAGTGCATGTGGTCATATCAGTCTTCTGTTTACAGAAGACTATACAGGGTGCTTAGAGAGAAAAGAATTATATGTACAGTGAGATTTTAATAACTGCATAAGAAAAACATCTTGATCGTAAAATTGTCAAAGATAAATTCTTAAACCTGTGGACTAGCACACTCTTTCAGAAAAAAGAAATTCCACATTGCCATTCTGGGTAGCAAAATCTTCATCACCAAGGAGATCTGGCTAGTGCTAGAGCTTGGAAAGGAAACAGCATGTACTTGGTAATTCTACTAATTACGGCTGAGCTCCAATGACATTAATTTACTGATAACCTCATAAAGTTGTGTTTGTTCTTCCAAGATATAACATTAGCCAGACCACTCAGAATAATGTTCAAATTAAAGGACTTTGGGCTGGGCGCGATGGCTCAAGCCTGTAATCCTAGCTCTCTGGGAGGCCGAGGCGGGTGGATCGCTTGAGGTCAGGAGTTCGAGACCAGCCTGACCAAGAGCGAGACCCCGTCTCTATTATAAATAGAAAGAAATTAATTGGCCAACTAATATATATAGAAAAAATTAGCCGGGCATGGTGGCACATGCCTGTAGTCCCAGCTACTTGGGAGGCTGAGGCAGCAGGATTGCTTGAGCCCAGGAGTTTGAGGTTGCCGTGAGCTAGGCTGATGCAACGGCACTCGCTCTAGCCTGGGCAATAAAGTGAGACTCTGTCTCAAAAAAACAAAAACAAAAAAAAAACAAATTAAAGGACTTTGGACTTTCAGCAGAACATGAATTGTTTTCTTGGTAAACAAGGAAGGTCTTTATATGTGATCCAGACATAGTGTTTTATTTACATAAGCTTTAGAGGGTGCAGCCTCTGGACACCAGTAAAGAACATTTATTTATTTATCTGTTTTTTAAAAAAAATTACACAACCCAGCTCCCCGCCTTGCTAACAGAGAAATGTCTGTTTCTTAGGAAACAAAAACAGTAAAGGCTATGTCAAACCACACGGAGCCTAACACAACAGAAGAGAATAAAATTATTATAAGATTTTGCTTTTCACATAACTTTAGTAACTTAGGTGGCAAGATCCATTTTCAGATTATATTCTATTGAAGCCCACGGAGGTTTTGATGCAGCTCTGACGCTGCTTGGAGAGGTTTACAAACAGGGGCCAGGACCCCGTGGCTCCTGTGAGGCCCTCAGCCCCTCTCCTTGGTGTGCCTGGGTAACCCCCACCGACAAGCCACCTTGCCATAAGCTGCTTCCCCAGCTGCAAAAACAGAGCTGCTGGTCGCCCCCTCACCAGCGGCAGCACCTAGAGGGACTGTGCAGCAGGTGTCTCTGCCCAACACCTCTGTCTAGGGGACAGGTCACAAGTACCACGAATCACTGTGGGCGCCTTCCATGGGCACTGGGCTCTCCCACTCATGTAACCTATTTAGTTTCCATTAAAAGGTAGCTGCATACCTGAAATAGCTAAAACAGTCTAGAAACGGTCTTGACTTTGCATTTCATGAAGATACAATGGGAGTGAAGAGGGCCATTTCTTGGTAAATCCGCTGCAGGTTACCGCCTCTCTACTGGGTTGTTTATCATCTCGCTCAAAGCACAAAGCCGAGCACGTTCTCCCCGCTCACCAAGGGCCCCCATCCCCCTTCAAATTTCTATTAGCCAGAAGTGCCAAGTTAACAAGCAAGCAAGGAAACAAAAAAGCTGTGGAAACGTCTCCGAAAAGGAAGACAGCTGGCCTCATTTCTGCAAAGGACGTCATATACAAATAAGCAACGCTGCATGCGACAGAGTCAGTTTTTTCAATTTTAGCCAATTTCCAAGTTCCCGGACTATGGTTGATTCCCGAATACTGTACTGAATCTGCAAGGTGGCTGTTTCAGATGTAGCTAACCGACAGCCTAAGGAAGCCTGAGCTGGCAGAAGAGGTGCGGGGCAGGGGGACCCCGCGCCTTTCAGAATGCCTGGCTCTCCTGACGTCCCCAAAGCGGTCCATTCTCCCGACGGCTGGCGCTGCCCCGTGCGAACCCCCGCCTGCCCTGCGCCGCGGACCTCCTGCCTGGAGCCGGCCTCGCCCAACGCTCCGGCCTTGCGGCCGCGTGGACCCTCCCCGCAGCTGACCCGCACGGCCGGGCGGCCCCGTGGACCCTCCCCGCGGCTGACCCGCACTCCCGGGCGGCCCCGTGGACCCTCCCCGCGGCTGACCCGCACTGCCGGGCGGCCCCGTGGACCCTCCCCGCGGCTGACCTGCAATCCCGGGCGGCCCCGTGGACCCTCCCCGCGGCTGACCCGCACTGCCGGGCGGCCCCGTGGACCCTCCCCGCGGCTGACCCGCACTCCCGGGCAGCCCCGTGGACCCTCCCCGCGGCTGACC
>VSMD01053372.1:0-61623 GCA_008750895.1 Mirza zaza
CTGGGAGGCCGAGGTGGGCGGATTGTTTGAGCTCAGGAGTTCGAGACCAGCCTGAGCAAGAGTGAGACCCCATCTCTACTATAAATAGAAAGAAATTAATTGGCTAACTAAAATATATATAGAAAAAAAAAAAAATTAGCCGGGCATGGTGGCACATGCCTGTAGTCCCAGCTACTTGGGAGGCTGAGGCAGCAGGATGGCTTGAGCCCAGGAGTTTGAGGTTGCTGTGAGCTAGGCTGACGCCATGGCACTCACTCTAGCCTGGGCAATAAAGTGAAACTCTGTCTCAAAAAAAAAAAAATAAATAAAGGACACATACAAACCTAATCAGAAGAAAGATAATTTCTTAGTGCCTCGAGGATGGGAAAAGAGTTCTTAAGACAGACATCAAAAAGTGCAAATCTTTATAATACATGAAAAAAACAAAGGAAAAGTCTATATCAAAACAAAGGATTTCTGCTGGATAAAGGACACGGAACAAATGAGCAGGTGGGGGCAGAAGAAGACACCTGCCACGTTTGTGACTCGTTCAGAAAACCCGCTGAGTCAGGTGTTTCTGCTTTCACACCTCCTCCTTCCCTTCGGGGAGATACAGGAGTCCACACGCCACGAGTCTTTGAGAGAAAGGGCCACAGACACTGCTCAGATGGGGAACCAGAGGGCCCGGTAGAGTGACCTTCCTGTTCCTCTTTGGCAGGACAAGCCCCTGCTTGACAAAAGCTGAGTAATTACCAAGTAAACAAGAATCAGTTAAATTAAAGAGACATAACCCCTTGACATTTAGGATGGGGAAGGAAAGAGAAGTAGTCACATCCTAACCTCCCCGCACGCCACCTCAGAGATGCAGGGAAGGCAGAGTCGTTAGCTCGGCATTGGCCTCTCCTCCTCCTTCCTGCGGGAAATGCTGGTCCCCCGGCAGCCCAGCGGGCCAGCTGGCTCCTCACCGCCCCAGAAATAAAAGTTAGAGTATGATACTGATGAGTTCAATAATCGCTCAGCGATAGACAAATGTAGGTTCCAGAAGCACAGGCCTCTGCTTACAGACAACACAACCTCTAATGCAAAAGGATATGGTTTCTCCCTCGTCCCTGCTCCCACCCAGGACAGCCACATATTAAATTAAGAATTCTCAAAATTCCCAATGGTGTCAAAAGCATTTAAAGTTGCTGGGTCAAAGATTCATTTTTGCAGCAGACAACCACAAAGGATTTCAGTGTTACATACAGTGTAAATGATTGCAAGAAATTCTAAATATGGATAGACCAGTAATTTAAATTCTTTTTCTAATGGCTAATGCTTTCTTTTCAGTTCAATATCTGATTCTAAGTCAGGTTCCAATTAAGGAAAACAAGACCCAGTTTTCTGGTTCCACTGGGGTTTGCTCCTTCAGGGATTACCTGTCTTTCATGACTCTGCCATGACTAACACAAACGTGTTTCAAGACAAGGAAACACCTAGGAACTCTCACTCCCGGTTTGGTGTGTCCCTTGGCTGGCCACTGCTTCAGTCTCTAACAAAGATTACCTTACACAGCTATGAAACCACTGCCGACAGAAACCAGAAAGAGAGCACGAGAAACAAAATCCCAGTGATAGATTTGAACACTCACCCACACAGTGGACAACTGAAGCTAATACCTGAAAAGCACATATTAAAGTTACCTGGATATTTCGCGCAGGACTAATTTTCTTCAATTACTCGGATATCTAAACTATCCCAGTTTTCTGCTTCATTTTGCCCACAGGCAAAGTTAGATATGAGGTAGAGTAAGACCGGAGGCAAAAGATACACATGGTAACTCTATTTGAATTTGTGACTAATGTATCCTTTCATTCACTTTGAATTTAATGTGACTTAGCTCTCTGACCCAGGAAAATCACTCTGAATCCAGAGCATCTTCATTAGAGGATGAAATAAAATTATTTCTAAGATCCCTTTAACTTACTTGGTTTATATATCCTTTACCATAGGATCAAATTCCATTAAACGTCATCAAACCAGTGGCTCAAAATACTTCAAATACTAGAATTTTATTACAGCAAATGATGTTAAAAACATAAATTTAATTGCAACAAGATTTGGTCTATGTATTAATGAAAAGATGCTGTATTGTAAAAAAGAATTTGCTGTACACCAATGTTTATAAGCAGCATTATTCACAATAGACAAATGGTGCAAACCACCCAATGTTCCTGGATAGAGAGAGAGACACGGAAAGACACTGTTTCGCTTCCTCAGCTGGATTTCTGGTGTCTGCCTGCGGCTCCAGGAACAGCACAGACTGCTTGAGCCCACAGGGAGCCAGTGAGGAAGAGCCTGTGGTGAAGATGGCCAACGGACGAGGAAATGAACTTGGGTCCCTGATGACTCTGGCCAGCTGCTCAACTAACCGGCATAAGTCACCCTACCCTGACTTCTTGTTATCTGAAATAGCAAACGTCTGTGTGTTCAAGTCACTGAGTTGGCTTTTCTACTTCTCCAAGGAGAAAGTATTCTAACAGTAACACTTACTGACCTAAGAAGATTGACACACCATGAGACTTATGCAGCCTAGAAAGGCAGAGTTTGATCTTAGTAATTAAAACAGGCAAACTAAAAGGCAAAACAAGATACACTATTCTTGTCATTAAAACATGGGAAAGGCTTTAGGGCAGATAAAAAAACAAGGTTACATGAAAAGTGCCGTACGTAGATCCACACATTTAGCAATTCAGTAAATAAACCTGGCCCCAGAAGCTTTCCTGCATCAACCGATTATGCTTCATTTCAGAAATATTAATTAAAAGATGATGACTTGAAATACGGTCTTTATGTTCATAATAACTGTAACCATAGAAATGGTTATATCATCCCCATTTTATGAATGAAGAAACTGAAGCACAGAGAAGCTGACTAACTTGCCCAAAGCCACCATGTCCGTGTAGTTTTCCGTACCCGGAACTCTTGCCTCTCTCTCTTCACGTAGCAAACTCCTACACATCCTTCAGGTTTCGACTTAAACAAACATCAGTCACTTCCTTAGAAAAGGCTTCTTTAATGTGCTCAGGCAAGGCCCAAAGCCCTTGCCACGCCCCACTGCCCACCTGCTCCACAGCGGCACTTGGCACACTTGGGACTATTTAAATATTCATCTTCCCCGCTAGAATTCACATTCCCGTCTTGTCTGCCACTAGATGGTGTTTCCAAAGCTGAGCAGACGACTGCCCTTAAGAGTCTCACAGTCTGACAGACAGCAAGCATTTCTCAGAGAGACTGCAGGTTTTGTTCCAGACCACCACAATAAAGTGAGTCACATGAGCTTTTGGGTTTCCTAGTGCATATGGAAGTTACGTTTACACTACACTGTAGTCTATTAGGTGTGCAATGGAATTATGTCTAAAAGAACAATGTACATACCTTAATTTTAAAATACTTTATGGCTAAAAAATGCTAACCATCTGAGCCTTCTGCAAGTCCTAATCTTTTTGCTGAGGGAGAGTCTTGTCTCAATGTCAATGGCTACTGACTGATCACTGATCACGGACCACCAGAACAGATGTAATAATAACGAAAGAGTTTGAAATATTGCGAGAATTACCAAAACGTGACACAGAGACATTTAGTGGGCACGTGCCCTTGGAACAATGGTGCCGACAGACTTGCTCGATGCAGGGTTGCCACGAACCTCCCATTTGTAAAAAAGGCAGTATTTGCAAAGCACAACAAAGTGAAGTGCAGCAAAATGGGGAGGTCTGCATACGGTGAAGCAGGGAGGGTCCACATGGGGCCATGTGCAAGCTCGGGGCCACAGCGAGGGAGGACTGCACAGTATGCCCCCTGAACTGGGCTCTGAAAGGTAAGTTAGGAGAAAAGGTGAGGTGTTCCTGGCAGACAGCATAGGTATGTATACAGAGAGGAAAGAGGCCATGAAACTTTAGGGGGGCTACTACTACTTTAGGGGAGCTGGAGTCTGATATCGGGTAGCACAAAATGAAGCTTAAGAGATAGGACGATGCGGTTCTGTATCCAAAGAAAGCAAAATGCTGCACAGACCTCTAAAATAATCTACCAGCAGCGGAAATGATGGAAGCATTGACTGTATGTCGGGCACCAAGCTAAGCACTTCCCACAGATCATTTCATTTCATCTTCACAACAACCCTGAGTATTATTATTCCCACGAGGAACTAGAAGGTCAAGATCATAGACAGCTAGTAAGTAAATGGCGAAGCCAGCCTTTGAACTGCAGCTGTTACATGACTCCAAAGCCTATGCTTTTAACCATAATCTAATCTATGTCTAGTTTACTATGATATGATCTTATATAGTTGCCTACAATTCAAATAATTATGCTGATTCTACTAGAAAAGCTGGCTATTTAAAGAAACCCTGTATCTTTTCATTAAACAAATCATAAACACAGATATTTCATAAATTAAGTTGGCTTAAAATGAAGTATATAATTACTATTCAGTAACATTTATAAACAAATATCAAAGGAGTATTATTCCAAGACAAAAAAATGCAGTGTCCTGACTGATAGTTTAACATTATCTGTAGAATGATGCTACCTCTAAACTATTAAAAATTATGCTAAGCAAACATAAGCAACTTCTCCATAGAAGTCTCATCAACACTAACCTTCCATAAGTCATCGCAGTGTCTGCGGGGCGAGGGGGAACCTTCCTATGGAGAGTTGAAATTATTCATTAAATAACTCAGTTATTGAGAATGGGTAGAAAACAAAGAAAGCAGTTAATACAGAGGAAAGACACAGGACACGTGAAATCTTTTTTCCACATTATCGTCTGCCTAAGTATAGTAAAATAAAGGCCTCTAGGTATCAATTTGAGTTAAAACAAGAGCTAGAATTTACCTGTTAGAGAAGATCTTGGTTTAAAGTACTGTTTAGGAATCCAGTTATCAGCAAAAATGCAAATGGTACTAAATCACAGTTGATGTGACTATTTTAGCCACTCATTAAAACAGACTACTGGGAGATTTTCTTCTTTCTCTCTCTTTTTTTTTTTTTAAGAAATTGGGGTCTCGCTCTGTTGTCCTGGCTAGAGTGCAGTGGCACAATCATAGCTCACCGCAGCCTAGAACTCCTGGGCTCAAGCGATCCTCCTGCCTCAGCCTCCGGAGTTGCTGGGAATACAGGCACGTGCTACCATGCCCGGCTAGTGCCAGGAGTTTTAAGAACATGATTTCATTTCATTCTTGCTCAAGGGATCCTCCTGGCTCAGCCTCCTGAGTAGCTGAGATGACAGGCATGTGCTACCACACCCAGCTAATTTTTTTTATTTTTCATAGAGATAGGGTCTCACTGTTGCCCAGGCTGGTCTCAAACTTCTCCTGCCTCAGCCTCCCAAAGTGCCGGGATTACAGGCATGAGCCACCACTCCCAGCCTCGTTTCATTCTTACAGCCACATTTTCACATGCGCTAACAAAGGCACAAAGCATTTAGATAAGTCTCTCACCATCACCTGGGTAGGCAGTAAAAGAGCCAGAATTCACACCCAGTGCTCCTTCCACCATGTAGCAATGTCTCTGCTGAGCTGAAGGGTGCCCAGAGATGATCTAGTGCACCCACCAATCAATCTCACAATCCAGGGAGACCTGCAGGGAGGCGAAAGGACGATTTTGATGTCCTTCAGATAATTACAGCCCACCAGGGGGTGGATCTCCCACTTCCTACTCCCGAGGCAAGCACATTCCGTAACCACTTTGACTCATACCAGATACCCTCTTTTTGAGAAATATTAAATGTTCCCCATAACTAAATTCAAAACAGATAAAACAGGAACAAGGCAAATACCTGTTTCTGTGCATTGAGGTGTGCATGCATTACGCTTCAGGGGGAGATAGGAAAAGAGAAGTCTCAAACACTTCCTGTGCACTGCTTGCAACCAGCTAGCAGGAGAAAACAGGGTTTCACGCATTCCTTCTGACAGCCATCGGTTTCCAGCCTGTCCTCCTGGTGTTTCAGGAGGGCATTCAAAGCACAAAAACAGGAGCCAGCCAACCTTTCCTGTAAGGGGCGATAAGGTCTCTGATGCAACTATTCAGCTCTACCGTGGGAGAGAGAAAGCAGCCACAGACCACACACGAATGCATGAACATGGCTCTGTTCCACTAAGGTTATGGACACAGAGATTTGAATTTCATATAATTTTCACATTATAACTCTTTTGATCTTTGTCAACTACAGTACTTAGCAAGGTCTGTTTTACAGGCTACGCAAAAACAGGTAGTGGGCCAGAGAGTCTGGTGAACCTGTATTAACCCTCTTAGTGTGGCGGGCCAAAATTATCTTTTGCGTCTAGGGCGAAAAGTGCGGCGAGCCGATATATCTCATCTACGTAGGAGCCGATATATCAGCCTGCCACACTGGATGCAAGAGCCGATATTCTGGCCTGCCGCACTAAGAGGGTTAAACCAAGAAGTACTCTCGGTCAAAAGAAAGGCAAGGAACAGCAGTGAGCAGGTGGCCCTTTCCTTGACCTGTTCTGGTGCCACAGGTCCAGGGAGGCTCCTTGGACCATCCTGCTCAGCTTAGGTGCCCTACTTTTGCGTTCTCACTCGGTCCCATCTCTATCTTAGCATTTACCATAATATACTGTGAAGGATAAGATACACAACTATTATGCACCCATAATAATTAAAATTTTAAAACAATTTAAAAATACCAAGCTGGATTATTCACTCGTCTGTCTCTCCCCAGTCACGAGGGCTTTTGTTGTTTCGTCTCCATATCCCTAACTGACATGGATGCTCAAAAAAATATTTGGGAAAGGGGGGAAGGAAAATAAAAGAGGAATAAATTCAGAAATTCTTATCTTTATATTGAAACTTTGTATCAGCTCAAGGTCTTGACGGTGGTTCAATAATACACTCCTAAAAAGTTAAATCAGTGGTTCACTCACTTCTTGCATCTGTTATCAATTGTGTGCCACTTACAGCCCATAAACACACACCAACCCCGCAGTCTATACTCTCAGTACTGACACCTCCCTCAAAGCCAGGCATCTGACGAACCTGTTCAGGCTAACGTAGATAAGAATAATCTGGCCGGGCGTGGTAATCCTAGCACTCTGGGAGGCCAAACGAGGCCGGCAGATCGTTCAAGGTCAGGAGTTCAAGACCAGCCTGAGCAAGAGCGAGACCCCGTCTCTACTATAAATAGAAAGAAATTAATTGGCCAACTAATATATATAGAAAAAATTAGCCGGGCATGGTAGCACATGCCTGTAGTCCCAGCTACTCGGGAGGCTGAGACAGGAGGATTGCTTGAGCCCAGGAGTTTGAGGTTGCTGTGAGCTAGGCTGATGCCATGGCACTCTAGCCTGGGCAATAGAGTGAGACTCTGTTTCAAAAAAAAAAAAAAAAGAAGAAGAAGAATCCAAACATAAATTTAAAATGACCACAGAGTCTCCAAAAAGGCTTCAAGGTACCCTGGGATTCTGCAGAACACACATGGAAAAACTCTCCTACAACACTAACCTGTGAATGATAGTGAGACTTAAGAATTTTCTCTTAAAAAAAAAAGTGAATGATGGCTTCAAATAATTTAAAGCCACAATTATCAGACATAATATGAAAATCTACGTGGAAAGTCTACCACAGCATTATCACATAAAGCATAAAGGAGGGAAATCAGTATCTATTAATCCCACGTGGAGGGTCGGAGGGATGACCCTTGAATGCAGGGTCCCTTTGGCAGCCTGCGGAAGCCAGGCGACCCTTCACAGAACAATGCTTTTGAATGCATAAAGTTATGCATGGTTTTAAAAAGGAAACCAGCTGCAGTAATAATGAAGCCACATTACTACCCCTGAAACTTCCTGTCTTCTTTCCTTATTTTTTCTGCTCAGCATTTGTCACTATCTAACACTTGCTACATACTGTCCTTCATATGTGTTATTTATGTAGTATGTCTCCTCAGCCAGAATCTAAGTTCCATGAAGGCAGAGATGTTAGTCTATTTTGTTCATTACTCTATTTCCCAAACTTAGAAAATACTTGGTATATAACAGGTAAGTTATTGAGCTGATAACTCAATAAGTATTTGTTGAAGTATTAAATGAACTTTCTGTCTCCTAAGAGCTGTTCTCTAAGACGAATCAAAGGCAGTTCTACTGGGTTCTGTTATCCTTAAGAAAGATATTAAAAATATGTAATGCTTCATATTTATAAACACCTTCTTGGTGGACACTGGAACCATTTTGTAAAGTCTCATTCATCCACAGTAAATTTAATATTGAATGACTGAGGGCAAAGAAATGATATGAGATAGAGCAGTCAAATGCCTCAAGGTTAGTCAGTGAACAAAATCAATGAGCCAGGCCCCTGGATATTAACACTGCCCCTACATTTTATGCTTTGTATTGCCTTAAAGTACAGTCTCTCCCTCTTGAAGATATCTAATTGCACCAATGACAATGAGACAGACGCATTCATAACAAATAGCTACACATTCCTTTGTGACATGGTTCTAGGATTTCCAACTCTTTGTCAGGGCAATTCTTAAATAGAGGAAATGGTTTTCTTTTAAAATTCATCTTAATCACAATAAATTAAAAGGCTAACAAGAATTTAAACCCTCAGACTTGACAGGCTGCCCATATTGTTTGTCTAAACGGAAGGAAGCTTAAAGCCAGGACACCTAAAACCACCAGAGAACAGTAATTTCTGCCATCTGCACGCCTTCACACTTTGGTGTACTAACAAATTGAGAAGGGAAACCAGAAGCCAAAAAAGAGAAAGGGGAGGAGGGAAGGTGAGGCTGATACTAAGGTCAGTTAATATGAAAGAAAACAGGGTCTCAGGCTGTTTCCTAACTAAGCACGCAGTCAGCACCTAACAGGAAGGCATCGCTGGTCCTTCCTGGGTGGCTGAGACAGCGCCAGCCTGCTCCCTACTGCTACTGTTTGTCGAAAAGCAGAGCTAAAGAAATGCACTTACGTCACGCACAGGTTTTTGAGAGATTCAAACATATCTTCCTGAAATATAACTTTCTAATTCTGCTTAAACATCAAAATTTTCCATATTTGTGCATCTGCATATAAACATGGCAAGGAGATGTGACGAAACAGGTTTTTGGTTTTTAATATTTTGAGTGCTAATAAACCACCAGCAGCCGGGTAGAAAGACTCGATACAGGCTGGTAGAAAGTTCCACAGCAATGAACATATTAACAGGATTTAAAGTTGAAAAAGGGAGAGAGAGAAAAAACATTTTCACATAGGCTTGGCTCCAGCTCTAACGGAAAATATTAACCCACAGCGACCACTATTAAGAAGGTAAAAACTGCCGGGTGCAGTGGCTCATGCCTGTAATCCTAGCACTCTGGGAGGCCGAGGCAGGCGGATTGCTCAAGGTCTGGAGTTCGAAACCAGCCTGGGCGAGACCCCGTCTCTACTAAAAATAGAAAGAAATTAATTGACCAACTAGAAATATGTATATACAAAAAATTAGCCGGGCATGGTAGCACATGCCTGTAGTCCCAGCTACTCGGGAGGCTGAGGCAGTAGGATCGCTTGAGTCCAGGAGTTTGAGGTTGCTGTAAGCTAGGCTGACGCCATGGCACTCACTCTAACCTGGGCAACAAAGTGAGACTCTGTCTTAAAATGAATGAATGAATGAATGTAAAAACTGTTACGATTTTGTAACTACTTATAGTGCTGTTGGTTTATAATCACATCTAACGAGAAAATCCACAAACACAGAGAACTTATATTCTACTCTTTCTTCCAAAATAAATGTTTTCAAAGAGTGTTGTTTCAACATTACAATATCAGTGAGGTACTTCCCACCCCGGTAAGTTGTATTAGGTTATTAAGTATGAAATGTCTGATGTCCTTAAGTACTAAGTTTGGCAGTTGATATCTCTGATATTTCACTTTGACACTTCTAATTTTATTTTTACTGTGAAGGTACATCCTCAGTCTTGCCAATGTACATTGTGGCTTGTGATTATCTGTTACATTTTTTTAGAGCGATTTTTGTGTCAAAAACTTGTGTTATTTTTGAATATGAGTTCTCTCATGGAACCAATGCAGTGCAGACAGCTCAAAACATCAACAAAGCATTTGGGAAGGATGTGGCTAATGAACACACAGTATATCGATGGTTTGACGTTCCATTATGGTGATTTTAATCTTGAAAATGAGCCACACAGGCAACCTGAGACCAAGGTGGATAATGATGAGCTGAAAGCTGTAGTGGAAGTGAATCTATCTCAACCTACGTATGAATTAGCAGCAAGGTTTGATGTTACTATTCCAACAATATTGGACCATTTGAAACAAATCGCCAAGGTAAAGATGCTGGATAGGTAGCTAATGCATTAATTAAACAAGCCTCAGAAGAGAAGTCATCTCGAAGCTTGCGTTTCTTTGATGTCATGACATGATGGCGCAACACTACTATACTTCTGCTGTTACATGTGATGAAAAATGGATTCTTTTTGACAACCACAAGCATGCAGCACTATAGTTGGATAAAGATGAAGTGCCGAAACACAGTCCAAAACTGAATGTTCATCAAAAAAAGCTAATGGTGTGTGTTTGGTGGTCCAGAACTGCTATTATCCACTACAGCTTCATAAAACCTGTCAAGTGATTACAGCAGATGTCTGCTGCAACCAATTGGATGAAATGATGAGGATGCTTATGATTAAGCAGCCAAGATTGGTTAACAGAGACAGGCCAATCCTCTTGCAAGACAACACTTGACCACCTGTTCCACAAACAAGTTGCACAAACAACGCTGCTCAAACTACAGAATCTGGACTTGGAAACTCTCTGTCATCCACCATATTCTCCAGACCTTGCACCAACTGACTACCACTTCTTCCAGGCTTTGGACCACTTCTTGGGAGGAAAAATATTCAGTTCTCAACAAATTGTGGAAAACGCCTTTCGTGATTTCATCGCCACTCATTCTCAGGCTGCTTTGCTGCTGGAATAAATAAGCTACCATTAAGACGACAAAACCGTGTCAATAGTTTAGGCACATACTTTGATTAATTGTACTGCTTCTTGTTTGAGATATAATAAACTACACTTTTGATTCGAAATTGGACATTTCATATTTAATGACCTATAAAAAGGTAGTATAATTATATAACTGAATAAATAAGAAATGAAAAACTCTTAACACACAAATTATTTATATTCTTCTAAATTCACTTTTTGACTATTAGAGTGAAAATTATGACTAAAAGTCTATTTAGTACGATTAGTTAAATAAACTGGGCTTTCTACATTTTATGGAATATGTAATAAAACATTTAAAAAAGTACAAGATAGACCTATAAATACAGAAATGGAAAAATCCCCAAGACACACTGCTCTGTGAAAAGAGCAAGCTGAGGCACTCACAGAGGCTCTGCTTATGTAAAATGTGTGTATCTGCACATAGATTGTAAGTGAATGCTCAGGAAAAGATCTGGAAGGATCCCCGCCAAACTCCTAATAGTGTTTCTCTCTGGGGAGGGGGAGAGAAGCGAGGGAGCTTCAGGGGAATGGGCAGGTCATTCCCTATGTACACCTTGAGTGTTTTACGAGGGTGTATTCACATACTGCTGGTAAAATCAAGTACTGATAAAGGAAGAAAGGACTCGGTGATTCTGGCGAGGAAAAACAAAAGGTGGAAACTAGGCCTGACACTAAGTACATTAAGGTCAAGGCAAGAGTTTGATCATGAGACAACCTACCATCCACCACATCTCAACGCAATTTTGAGTTTGGCTATGACATTATCAAGAACAAGATAAAATGACATAAAGTATAAGATTTCAGAAGTGGTAAGTATGATCAAAGCACATAACTCATCTATCTGAAAGAACTGAGAGTTTCAAATGCACACTTCTTACGTCTTCCTATCAAGCTAAACATGCTGCAAACATTCTTTTTCTCATTCTATTATGAAAGTGCCATACTTCTGCTGCAAGTACTTACTTTTTTATTCTGAAATCCAACTACCCTTGACGGCACATTCCAATGGCGTGTCTGAAGGTAACCAACTACATGGCAATTAGAAAGATGCTTTGCCAACCAGAGACAGGGATGAGAGACCCAAAGGATGCTGACGCCAGTTCAGAAAAAGGGACGCAAGTGCATCTGGGATGAGCCAGAGGTAGCTAGGAGATATTGAAATCAAAAGAAAAGTCACATGCTCAAGAAGTGGGTAGGTAAACAATTTAAAAGAAATCCAAACTGGACTGATTTTAACTGTACGTTTTGTTAAGCTTTGACAAGCTTATACACCCTGTGTGATTACTACCATATCCAAGACACAGAACGTTTCCATACCCTAAAAGTTTTCTAGTGTTCCATCCCAGTCAATCCTCTCCCATTCGGGCTCCCCTGAACCTCTGTTCTGTCACTATGGATTAAATTTGTCTTTTTTAGAATTTCATGTAAATGGAATCATAACCATGTGCACTTTTGTGTGAGGCTTCCCTTCACTCAGCATAAGGTTTTCAAGGGTCATCCACGCTGCCCCATGTACAGATACTTCATTCCTTTTTATGGCCAATTAATAGTGCATTGTACAGGCCACAATTTGTATATTCATTTATGTCCATCGACATTCGGGTTGTTTCCAGTTTTTGGTTATTATGAATAAATCTGCTATGAACATGCCGGGCACCAGAAGCCTTGATAATTTTCATTTCGTAAGTTAGCACTGTCCGTCCGCATGCTCTCAGTCCACCACGCTAACCCTGGCACTGGCCCATGCAGAATGGGAAAAGCAATCATTCAGCCAACAAATATAGAGTAAAGAGCTACTGGATGCCCACTGTTCAGGCACCGGGGACACAGCAATAAACAAGACAGACATGATCCCTCTCCTTGTCAAACTCACATTCTTTTGGAGGGGTGGGTCAGAAGCGGGGACAAACAAAAATAAATGAACAAGATCATTTTAGATAGTGTATGTAACAGGAAAAAAGGTAAAGGTGAAAAATACAAAAGTGACTAGAGCTGTATGTCTAATTCAGGGAAGGCCTATCTGAGCTGAGTGAAACCGGAATGACACAAAGGGGACAGCTTGGTAACCTTCTGAGATCAAAGTGTTCCAGGCAAAGCACTACAAGTGCAAAGGCCCCAAGGAGAGATCGGACCTCTCCTATCCAAGCAGCAGGGAGGAGGCCGTGTGACAGAAACGGAGTGAGCAGGTGATGCGGCAGGCAGAGGCCCAGCCGAACAGAATCTTGCAGCCACGGTGAGAAGTCTGGGTTTTATTGGAGGGTATTAAGCAGGAGAGTAAAACAATCGGATCTGCATTTCAAAGTATCCCTCTGCCAGCTGTGCAGAGAACTGACCGGGACAGTGGACCAGGTCAGCGAGGCGGCTACTGCGCGGTGAGGACAGAGAAGGGGTCCCTGGGCTGCAGGAAGAGCAGAGGAAACTTGGGAGGCAGGTAGAGTTTGGATTCCACAGTTCTTGCTGATGGACCAGATGTGCTAGGTACAAAAAAGAAGAATCTGGGATAATTCTTATGTTTTTGGCTTAGGTACCCAGGTGGATAATGGTACCATTTACCAAGATAAGAAAAATCAGAGGCAAAATAGGTTTGGAGCTGTGGGGAGAACCAGGAGTTCTGCTCTAGTCCAAACACAGATGTCAAACAGGCACTTGAATATATAAGTTTGGAGTTAAGAGGAAAAGTTAGTGCCAGTCGTATAATATTAGGTAATAACATCTGAAGCTAAGATGAGGATTATATAGACAATTTGGCTGCTAATAGTACAGTTGTGCGCCACATACAGATGTTTCGGTGAACAGAGCAATGCAAACACCACAGTGGTCCCATAAGATTTTAATGGAGCTGCCCTACACAGGCGCATCTTTTTTATCCTTTATACCATATTTTTACTGTACCTTTCCTATGTTTAGATAGGTTTAGACACACACATACTCACCGCTGTGTTACCACTGCCTCCAGCATGCGGCACAGCGATGTGCTGTACAGGTTTGCAGCCCAGGAGCAGCAGGCCTGGCTGAGTAGCAGGCTGTGCTGTCTCCGACAGGTCTGTGTGAGTGCACTCGATGACGTTCACAAGACAACACTGACGAGCAGTGTGTTTCTCAGAACATATTCCTGTGGTTAAGTGACGCGTGACTGTACGTAGCACACACACCTCTGGCAGTGCGCCAGGGTTACACCACACCAACGGGTCCTTGATGCCAAGATCAATTTTACTTAGAGTTGGGGAAGGGGTTGGTATGAAGGGGTGAAATTTATATTTGAACACACACAAAGAGTAAAATGCTGAATTTACACAATTTTTTAAGATTAAAAAAGATTTCAAAGAAATTTTGTGTTTGTAGCACACAGCCTTTGGACTATACTACAAGACCTCAGTGATACATCTTCATCTATCTCTTGGAGCATTTCAGCAAAAGCGCTGCAGAGGCATCTGAATACGTAACAATTAACGAGCAAATGTTTAATGCGCAGCATCCTGCCAACTACAGGCCACGGCGACTACAGAAAGACGGAGTAGTACAACGGTTAAGGACATGGACTAGCAAACAGATTTCAGAGTCAAAAAGACCTAGGTTCAAACCCTACCTCTGCTGCATATCAGCTGTGTTGGCAAAGACCCTCCCAGCTTACTGCAGAGATTAAACACGAGAATGTACGTAATGCACTTGAGCACAGTCCCTGATTAAACACTGACCCGCGACATCTCTGTCCAGACTCTCACTATCTAATAAGATCTACGAGACGTACATTCATAAAAGGATAATAAAGGTTGCATATTAAAAACGCTGAACACGGTTGGCGGGATTGGTCAGTGAAGCATTGACATTTGGGCTGAAGAAGACTAACACATAGAAACAAGAAGGCTTTTAGCTTCTCTCTTTTTATTTTTATTTGAGTGGAAATAGTTAAAGAAAGGAAGAAGATAAACCAATGTAGAGAAGAAGAGAACATTTACTGAGAATTCTTGTCTGTCAGTTCTTTTTTTAAAACTTCATTTAAATATCATTTACATGCCGTACAATTCATCCACTTGCAGTGTTCAAGTCAATCACCTTTAGAACGTTCCCCGAGTTGCGCAACCGTCACCATGATCCATTTCAGAACATTTTTATCATCCCAAAGAGGAACGTCACACCCCTCAGCAGTCATTCTCCATTTCCCGTCAACCTCACCTGCCCCTGGCAACCCCCCACCCGCTTCCTGTCTCCATGGACTTGCTTATTCTGGAGATTTCGTGCAAACAGATCACACACACGTGTCTGACTGCTTTCACTCAGAGTAATGTTGCCACGTGGTAGCACGTCTCATCCTTTGCTCTCTGTGCAGATAGACGACGTTTTGTTTATCTGTCCATCAGACGGGGAACACCAGGGTTGCTTCCACTTTTTAGCTATCATGAATAATGCTGCCAGAAACATGCCCACACAAGTTTTTGTGTACACACAGGCTTTCATTTCCCTTGGTATACACCTAGGAGTGGAATTGCTGGGTCCTACCTACGGTAAACTCTGTTAAATCTTTTGAGGAACTGCCAGTTTGTTTTCCAAAGCAGCTGCCCACTTTACATTGCCCTCAGACACTTGTTTTTGTCTGACTTTTTGATTAGAGTCAGCCTAGTGGGTGTGAAGTGGCATCTCACTGTGGTCTTGATTTGCATTTTCCTGAGGGCTAGTGCCGCTGAGCATCTTTTCCGTGCCTGCTGGCCACCTGTGTGCAACGTCTACTCCTATCTCTCGGTTCACAAAAGCACGGGCACTTGCATCACAGCACTGATTACCTTACTGGATCCCCACACATCAGCTCATCTGCACCTCAGCACAGCATGGTGAGGTTGGATTACCATCTCCATGTTACAGGTAAGAAAACACAGAAGTCACACGCCTCCATCAAGACGCACAGTGTCCGCCGGGTCTGGGCACCTCGACGGCCCACGCGCCTCACACCAGGTCCTGCAGAGCGTGACGGCGGCAGAGACGCCTCAAGGTCAGTGTGGGAAACAGCTGGGACGCCGAAGACAGCCGGGGAAGAGTACTTTGAACTGAATCCCGAAGGCAGCTGGCGGCCACGAGCTCTCAAGGTCCCAAACATCTCAAAAGGGATGATAACGGGACAGAAAAAAACAGATTTTTAAACTTTTTATAAAGCCTCCACTCCACAATAATGAAAGCTACTCAAAATACATTCCATTTACACACCAGTACATCGCCTGTCTGGGAAGTTTACAACCCAAGGACAAGACACATCGCGGACAAATGCTTGGGAAGGAACCTACAGAAAAGAGGAGGGTCACAGAGTACGTGTCAGACCTGCGTGTTGTGCAGCGTGTGACGAAGTGACTGACACACCGGTCAAGCTAGGTGGCCCCTGGAAAGGGTGCTGGTGGTTTATCGAAGGGTCAGGGGACAATAAGGCCTATAACAAGCGCTTTTGGATCATTTCAAAACCGAGCAGCGTGAGGGAGCCTGCGGTAGGAGGGCTGCTCCTCTACTGCCACGCCGGGAGAGAAATGGACTCTCATATCTGAGCACAGGCAGGAAACTAGATCAGTGCAGAGTGAACGGCCACCAAGACAACTTAATTTAACATTTCGTGTATCCCCCAGAGAAGAAAACAAAATGCTGCTTACTGTGTAAGGAATTCCCTGGAGCCATAACTTATCGAATCGCGTGCGAGAGCGTGGCGGGCTGCCCCGGCGGTGGCGGCACTCAGAGTGCTGCGCAGATAGGCTCCCTCATCACTCATGAATGCAAACAGCTTTCGCGTCACACCAGGACTGCCTTTGCAGAAAGCAAGGAGATGAGCAGAGAGAACTAAAGGCTCGATTCAACCCAAGGAAAAGAAATGAGAAAATAAAATCAATTTTCTCTTCGTAATCAATAGAGTATTACTGCTGCCCGAGAGGAAGCCGCGGCGCTGGGTCGGCGGGGTTTACAGGGCAGGGAAGGCGTCTTCATTCCGCGGAGCGCCAAGCGGGGAGATAGGAGAAGTTACTCAAACCCGTCTCCCCGAGAATTTGGGAGACAGGATTTATAAGGGTAGTTTGACAGGCAAGCGATGAGGCAATCGGGTTTGTTAAGTGGGGCAAAATTCTAGGCGTGCAGAATCATCTTGTGCCGTTTCAGTCCCTGGGGTCGCAGTTCCAGCTGAGTCGGTTTCTTGGTCCAGGCCGCTGGTCCACTGGGTGGTCGCCAGTCCACTGGAATGTGGGGCCTGGAAGGTACCTTAAAACTGCCCTTAGGTTTCAAAATGGGGGTGTTATCTATGGAGAAAGTTAAGAACCTTTTTGACCACCAGCTGCAGTCCAGAGTGGCACCAAGGTAAGCAAGCGGGGCCAGTTACTAATTATCACCATGGCTTTCTGCTCACCACCGCCCTCGTGGTGCACTGTTACTGACGTGTGAAAAAGGTGGTCTCAGTGTGACGAGAAAAGTCCTCAGTACCGAAACAACACAGCAGGACCCGTGGAAGGCAAAGGCTGGGGAGGGGCAGGAGCAGCCGCAGCTGAGGGACCAGAGCCAGGTGAAGACGAAGGAAGTGGGGCCAGGTGAGAGCGTGAGGAGACTGCCTCCTCGTCACCGTGTGCGCGGGTGATGATCTGACTCACGCTGCTGGTAAATTATGGGGACATTTACTGATGTCCTCGACCTGCTCAAGGAAGCTTCCCTGACGTACGCCTACCTCCCCACGGTTCTCCTCCCGCGGTCGGCTGGTCTCCTCCGCTGCTGGTGGGCACGGGACTCCCCCTGCACCTGGCACGGGGCTGGGCACACAGTTGGTTTTCAACAACTGTGAGTTATCAAACTGAATGACGCCAAGCGCAGTGGCTCACGCCTGTAATCCTAGCACTCTGGGAAGCCAAGGCAGGAGGACTGTTTGAGCCCAGAAGCCAGAAACCAGCCCGGGCAAGAGCGAGACATGTCTCTACTAAAAATTTTTTAAAAATAATTAGCCGGGCATGGTGGCATATGCCAATAGTCCCAGCTACTTGGGAAGCCAAGGCAGGAGGACCACTTGAGCACAGGAGTTGAGGTTGCAGTGAGCTGTGATGATGCCACTGCACTCCAGCGTGGGCAACAGATTAAGACCCTGTCTCATAAAAAAAAAAGAAAAAGTGACTGAAGGCCACACCACCTGTGTGAGATACCTCACCTGAAGCAAAGGTTATTTGTTCTAGTTGGAAAGGTAACACTTGTTATGGACTCAACTGTGCCCCCACCCCATTCCTACCTCCAGTGAAGCCCTAATCCCCTGTGCAACTGCATTAGGAGATCGTGCCTTAAGGAGGTAATTAAGGTTAAGTGAGGTCATAAGGGTGGGGCCCTAATCTGATAGGACTGGCATCCTCCTGGAGGGAGAGAGGCATTGTGTGCACTCCCCTCTCCACACGTGTGCACAGAGGCAAGGCCGTGTGAGGGCAGGTAAGATAGCAACCCTCTGCAAGCCAAGAACAGAGGCCTCCCAGAAACCAACCCTGCTGGCACCTTGATCTTGGACTTCAGTCTCCAGAACTGTGAGAAAATAAATGTCTGTTGGCCACCAGTCTCTGGTATCTTGTCATGGCAGCCAAGCAGACTAACACTCAAACTGAAAACAGGTGTTGTCTTGGCCTTGTTGACAGTTCCAAGATGTGCAGGCGAGAACTCTTAGTAGCCAGTGATGAGATGGTGTCACACGCAAGACACCAAGGCAAGGTCAGTACTAGTCCTTTGAAGCTGGGATTAGATTTCTCATGATAAGTGAGTAGATTAGATAGGGCCTGCAAGAGTGAGCTAGTTATGACAGCTCCAAGAGTCATACGCTGTAAGCGAGAGTGTTGTGCATTCTCGGTGCTGATTTCGCTATCGTTCTTAGTACGCAAAGCATTTCCTTAAACTCTCCAGCCTGGCTCAGCCATGCCGAGGAAGAATCAGAGACGCTGTTTTTGTCCTTGTGCACTAAAAGGGGAGGAGAGCACTCCCGGGTCAATGTGGTGTAGTGGCAACAATCGTGTGACAGAACTCCAAGTGGAAGGTGAACCCAGTGACCCAGCCACTGCATTCATTTCGCCAACATCTACCAAGCACTCACTGTGAGTCTGACCCTAATCCAACCATGGGGGATACAATAGGGAAGGGAACCAGCAAAAATCCCTGGAGGATCGTCCACTCCAGCTGGGGTGGGGAGACAGTAACAGCCTATGTAACATACAAGGAAACTACACAGTAAGTTAGGAGCTGACAAGTGCTACGGAGAAGCAGGAATGATGTGGGAGAGGAGTTTAGGGGAGACCTCACTGGGAAGGGAACACTTGAGCAAACACTCTGAGGAGCAAAAATGAGCCACATCTGCCCAGCGGAGGCAGTGCAGAGACCAAGGTAGATCACACCTGGCATTTTCAAGGAAGAGCAGAGAGGTCCATGTGACTGCAATGGGTGACCTAGGAGGTAGTAGATTGGGGCGCTGGGCTTGTGGGCAGAGAGTCATTTCACTAGACTCCTATAGACCTCTGGAAGGACTGTGGGTTTTCCTTTGAATTAAATGAGGATAGGTACTTCATCACCTTCCCTTTTGCTAAACCTGGGAGGTGATAGATATTCCCTTAAGGAGAAGGCTTCTGAAATTGTGGAATCTTTTTATATTTTGTTTTGTGCCGCAGAATTCCAGCCCCCTAGAGGCAAAAGCTTGGATACCAACTACATCTATGCTGGAAATGTAGTTTGGTAGAAACAAAAGACCTATTTAACTAAAAGAACTGCAAACTCACCACAGCCTTGGGAGATGTATAAAGAACCATAACTTTGTAGATGGAGAAACTGAGGTACAAAGGAAAGACTTACCCACATTTTTAAAGGCGGGCTGAGGGGGGAATGAGAAGAAAAGCAAACACTGCTCCACACGCTGCATCCCTAGAACATGCTGCCTTCCCGTGGCAGGGCGGGAAAGCTGGTCAGAAGGCACGTCTCAAGAGGAAACGTGGGGTGCTGCTCTGAGAAAGTCCAGATACAGGGCGTCCTCACCCAGACCACTTCTTTCTGCCACGCCTGTTCAGGTCCATCCCAATAGCAGGCTTTTGTCTAGACGTCAGCTTAGAAACCCAGATCGGGCGCCGACCAAGGAGCTGACAGGCACAGCTCCTCCTGGGAAGTGCGCTGTGCAGCCCATCTCAGGATCTCAGGCCCCAGCAGATCCACCCCCAGTGCTCATGCGCCCTCCCGGTGCTGAGATTCAGTAGAACCTCCCATTTCTGATCGTTGTATTATTTTTGATCCACCAGAAGGTTACATTTCTGGACATGGTGCAGAGGGGTAGAGAAGCAGGGAAAATTTATATACATTTAAAATCACTATTGAAAAGATGAGTAAGCAATAGTATTAAAGACTATTTTGGAGAGAAAACCCACCAAACACTCACTGTCTTAAAACAATGATTTCATTTTCACATTATCTTCCAGGCTTTGTTCGTATTCATATGTATTCAGAAATGCAGAACATTTTGACCCATCATAAACATTTCCCCACACTTCTACAGTTCTCATAATTACTAGTTTTAAGTGTTGCTTAATACTCCATTGTATGGGTGAGATAATTTTCTAAACTTTGTTAGGGGAAAATTATAATAACATTTATGTAATGGCATCACTGCCACCTACAAATATGTCACCTTTGTTCCCCCAAGCAGCTCCAAATGTGTGTAACGCATAAAAGGAGCAAAAAGACCGAAGTATTTGCTTATCCAATAATTACTTACTGGATGCCTACAAAGTGTCTAGCACTGATTCAGGCCAAAGGGAGGAAGTGAACGAAAGACACAAAACCCCAGACTTCAGGGAGCTCACATTCCAGTGGGGGAGAGAGACAATACACAAGATAAAACCAAGAAACAATCAAACGGGCAGAAAAATTCTTGGACTTACTTTCTCAAGCTATAGAGTGAATGATAAAGACAGAGCAAAACAAAATCCAATGCTTTTGACTCCTAAATACCACAAAACCACGGCTGTTTCTAATGAATACATTCTACACAGTTTCCCCGACAACACTAACCCAAGGCTTGGTTTCTTGCAGGTCAGGAGTTGGCACACTTTTTCTGTAAAAGACCAGACAGTAAATATTCTAGGCTTTACAGGTAACAGGGTCTCTGTTGCAACTCCTCAGCCCTACCACTGCAGGGTGGAAGCAGGCACACAACGCGTCAATGAAGAAGTGTGCCTGTGTTCCAATAAAACTTTATTTACAAACACTGGCCGGGAGCAGATTTGGCCTGCAAGCCATAGTCTGTCAACTCTGTTCTGCATGGTTCAAAATACCCACTTAAAC
Source organism: Mirza zaza (assembly GCA_008750895.1). NCBI lineage: Eukaryota > Metazoa > Chordata > Mammalia > Primates > Cheirogaleidae > Mirza > Mirza zaza. Next base: position 21,276 of record VSMD01053372.1, read on the forward strand.
ACCTTCACCTAGAAATAGAAGGAAGATATATGCTAACCTTCACTGGAAAATTCCACTAAGTTTACCTCTGCCATGACTCACATTAATATTTGTAATTTCCTTTCCACGCCCACAGCCCTAAGTCAGACTGTTACAACCTTTCACTTATACACTTTCCCTGATTTTGCACATGCTGTTCCCTCAACCGACATTCCCTTTTTCCCATTTACTACCTACTAAAATCTTCTCTTCCTACAGTCTAGCTGAACTGACTATAAGTTAGATAAAATTGAGGACTTATTGTTAATTATTTTAGGAATAATAATGGTATTGCAGTTATGTATTTTTTAATAGTGCCCTTATCTTTTGGAGATACATGTTGAAATTGTTACAGAAGGAATGCTACAATTCCTCTCATCATCATCTTCAAAAAAAAAAAAATGCTATGATGTCCAGGACTGGTATCAAGGTAACTCCAGGGTGGCAGTGGGGGCAGAGAATGGGGACGCAGACAAAATAACACTGACCTGGAGCTCTTAATAAAGCTGGGTGATGAGTTCATATTTTTCTCTATTTTTATACAGTTCAAAAATTTTCCACAACAAAAAGGTGAAAACAAAAATTCCAGTTCAAATGCCAGATTCTACAGAGGAATTAATGCCCCCTCTTCCTGTCTCAGCTCGGCAGGTGACCCTACTTACTGGTTATTTAGATCTGCTATGTGTTGCAGTGAGCTCTCTAAGGACAGGCCTGCCTCACACATCCTGGTGGCTTTCTCAGAGAACTTTATGCGTAATTGAGATCTGATGTTCCGGTGAAGTTATTTGAAAAAAGACCAAACCAAACAGACCTGAGGGAAAAGCAATAACAGGAACACCTTCCACCCAGCTCCCCCCTCTGATCAAGATTAAATGCTAAGGATGTATATCACTGCAACTGCACCATTTATAGAAAGCTCATGGGTCATCTCTAGCTGAGCTTCAATAACCCAACCTAAAAGTAGAAAAATAACAACCATTTCTCTCAATTTTCCTGAGCTGGTAGGGCATGGAGAGAATGAGATTTTTGTTCCTAAAAAGATGACGTTATTCTCCACTACTGATTTCAAGGCCACCAGTATTTTTAAGGATAATAATAAACCCAATGGAAGCAGAGTGGTTTTCAGGGCTGGCCTAGTTCAAGAGTTCCAGCTGGAATTGTGTGTCCATCCTACTCATTATGCACCCATCGCTTGGCTGTGCTACAAGTCTCCTCTCTCACATGAAAGGGCAAGGGAAAAAAATCCTTCTTCAGCCAGTCAATGGTGCTAACTACCACACATAGCCTGGGTTAATTTGATTTGGAGAAGAGCTCAAGAAATTTTAAATGTCTTAAGTGCCTCAGACAGACTAGCAAACTCACAGTGCCATATTTAGCAAAAGGTTCCCTTGGCCCACATTATATAAAATAAAAATAAAAAACTCTGCTTCTGAAAAACGGACAGCTTTTTAAAGAATAGAAGCTAATGCATTATGTGTAAATACACGACCCTGGTCTGGAATGAAGATGTCTCAGGCATTTCTGGGTTTACCGCTAATGGCACATAGTGCTGAGCAAAGACACAGGCCTCCCCCAAGGGGCCACCTCTCTCCTAGCCTTGTCTGCCAGCTCCAGTCCTATCCTTGGACTCAAGCCCTGGTCCTGTGTCTTCAGTTGCTTGGTAATTTTAATGCAGGCAAAAAAACACTCATTTCCCACTAAGACCAACCAGCACACCTCTCCACCACCCTATTTCCAATCCCCTCACTCCTCTGATGGCACATTGGCAGGTCTAAGACCCCAGGAATATCTAGTACTCCTCTCCCTCATGCCTGACTCTCACCCCTTCAAATCCTGTCCCTCTCTCTACTCCTACTCCGCGAGTCCAGTCTCTTATCCCTTCATGATCAAATAACCAAATCAGAAAATAGAGTATGTGTGGCCAATAAAAAGAACAAATTAGAAGAAAATCTCTTGACTTACAGGGATTTCTACTAGGTGTTCAGAAAGGTAAGATGCAAAAAATCGTTTTAAGAGGATTCATTTTTTAAAACAATATCCCCAACACACTGTACGTATATGTATTTACATGTCCATACTATGAAGAAAAATATGGAAGGATGTAGGCACAAAAAGTGAAGAGAAAAGGGGCAAATGAGGAAACCTAAAGAGCAAAACAATAGACTCTACTAAAATAAATATATACACGATCCCTTTTAGGCATCTATAGAAGCAGATATAGATCTACTTTAAAACTTTTAAACAAAAAGTTTTAAACTTTTGTTTAAAGGCTTTAAAACTTTTAAGCAAAATGAATTAAAAGTATTGAACAAGTCCAATGGCACCAATGATCTTCCATCATTCAGAAAACAAAACGTTTTAAAATTCTGTGCCAAGGCCGGGCGCGGTGGCTCACGCCTGTAATCCTAGCTCTCTGGGAGGCTGAGGTGGGCGGATCGTTTGAGCTCAGGAGTTCGAGACCAGCCTGAGCAAGAGCGAGACCCCGTCTCTACTATAAATAGAAAGAAATTAATTGGCCAACTAATACATATAGAAAAAATTAGCTGGGCATGGTGGCACATGCCTGTAGTCCCAGCTACTTGGGAGGCTGAGGCAGCAGGATTGCTTGAGCCCAGGAGTTTGAGGTTGCTGTGAGCTAGGCTGACGCCACGGCACTCACTCTAGCCTGGGCAATAAAGTGAGACTCTGTCTCAAAAAAAAAAAAAAAAAAAAAAAAAAAAAAATTCTGTGCCAGTTTTAAAACATGTATACAAATTCTTTGACAGTTCTCTCATGAAAAGCTAAAAATAAATTATGCTCCCCCTGAATATGGCTGGCCTTAGTGACTGGCTTCTAACCGGTAGAATGCACTAGAAATGACACCATGTGACTTCCCAGGCTGGGTGAGAAAAAGTGATATGGCTTCCACTGGCTGCTCTTTCTTGTACCGCCCGCCTTTGGAACCCAGCCACCATGCTGTGAGGAAGCCAAACAGCCACATCCAAAGAGGCCACCTACGCATGTTCCAGCCACAGCCCTCTCAGAAGTCCCAGCCAACAGCTGGCATCAGCTGGAGCCAGCCTGCAGGTAATTCCAGCCCTTAGCCCCATCTTTGAGCCACCCCACCTAACTTTGAGGGGAGCAGAGAGAATATTGACCATCCTTGCTGAGCTCTGCCCAAAATGCAGTTAGTATGCAAAATACTGTTGTCCGTATCTTAAGTGAATAACTTTCTGAGTGGCTTTTATACACAACAGTAGATAATGGAACAAATAAAACTTTAGATTTTGCAGAGTGAACTGGATTGTTTCTCACTTCCCAACACTGTTGTCTTAGGAGTCATTGCTAAAAAGTTTACCTAGTGCCCAGGGACACAGGGTGCTAGGGCGGGATCTGGGCAGTGCGTAGACACGGCAGAGAGAAGTCTGGGTAGTTAGAAGACCAGTTACAAAGAGCTTATAATGACAGTGTTATCGGGTTAAAAAATATTCTAAAAATAAATAAATAAAAGAAATAAAGAGCAAGTAAGTAGGCACGCCAAGGACAGCGAAAGCCAGATGCCTCACTCTCGGAAAAGGTACTCACAAACTTGGAGAGGAGTAAGGCTGAGAGAACCCTGAGGTGTTAAACTGGAATTGAAGATGTCAGTTTGAATTCTTGATTTTTTTAAAGATATATACAGAAATAGATATAGAGAGACATGAGTGTGTGTGTGTGGGGGGGGTAAGTACAGTATATGCACTTGTATTTTCTGGCTCTGTCTACACAGAGCACCAAGAAGCAATGACATCCCCATAAGAATGAGTGCAACAAACTCCCAGACGTTGGGTTCTAAACACAACCCTCATTGGAAAGGCCCAGGACTCCTTAGAGGAAGAGTCGATTCCAGAGCCAGGACAGAGAAAATCTAAGACGAACCTGGTACTCTTATTGTTCTAAAAACTCAGGAAATGTTTAAAGAAGGATAAGGACACGTGAGGGAGCAGCAGCTTGAAGGGCTCCCACTGGCGAGATCCAGAGTAATCTGAGCATCAGAATGAATAACGACGCTCAGAAATTACAGCATATGGAACAGAACGTAAATCCATGAGTCCACATGGGAAGGACGGAGAACGGCAAGTTTATCCTTATAATGGAAGGATTTACCCATTTACAAATGTAGAAGGAATAATGACAACAAAAAACCATCACCTGGCACCCACACAGTGGTGGCTGAGGGATATCTGGTGAGGACAGCGTTCTATCATGATCTCAAACTGTCTCCACACGAACTCTCAGCAGTTACAAAGGGAAACACAATGACATTACAGTGGAGAACAACCGACACCTGGCCAACAGGGACGCAACCACGTGGTCTGGGTCAGCACTGGCAGTAGCAGGGTCAGTTAACACAGCCCCCCCTTGTGCTGTGATTATTACAGCTTCACTTCTGTGACGTTTTTGACCTGAGTCTGGTCATGAGGGAATATTAAGGGATCCATCTTGCAGATCACCCTCCAGAACAGGAACTGGTAGAGAACGAGAATGATAAGAAAAGACCAAGGGATGATCCCCAGTTTGCAGGACAGGAAGAGACGTGACAACTACGTGCAACGCATGCTCCTCAGTGGGATCCTGGAAAAGAACAGGAGAGAGACCCAGTTGGGGCAGCCGGTGAGATGTGAGTGGGTCTAGGGGTTGGACAAAGGAGTTTTATCTCTGCAGGTCGCCTGGCTTGGACATACAGTAGCTATTTGGCTATTTGCCTATGACTGGTGGAAATGATCACTGAAATATTTAAGGACGACAGGGCATCACGTGCATAACCTGGCCTCAAATGGCTCAGAGAAAACTAATTTGGAGAGAGAACTAGCACAATCAAGTCAACGTATAATAGTAAAGCAGGAACAGCAAGGGAAGCGGGGGAGGTGAGAGCGATGCGGAGGTGCCTCCCGGCCACAGATGGAAGAAAACAATGTGCATCAGATACACCTCACACTGCACACACACAAGCATATATCTGATAAAGGACTCCATCCGCAATATATAAAGAACTCCTATAAATATATTATAAAAAGACAAGCATACTAATGTTTTAAATAGAAAAAAGACTTGAACAGATACTTCACAAAAGAAGATATCCAAATGGCCAAGCAGCAGGTATTCAACGTCATTAGTCATTAAGGAACCGGAAATTAAAGCCTCAAGGAATTATAATTGTATACCCATTAATGTGGCTAAACTTAAAAAGACTGATAAAACTAAATGTTGGTGGAGATATAGAGCAACGGGAACTTTTGTATATTGCTAGTATGACTTATCTGTTGTTGCATAACAATATTAGCACAAACTTAATAGAAGCTTAAAACAATGCGTTTTTATCATCTCAGTTTCTGCAGGTCCTCTGTACAGTTGCAAGCATGGTGTCGGCTGGACCACGATCTTTGAAGCTTGAGTGGGATGGGATCTGCTTCCGAGCTCACGTGATGTTGGCCACATTCAGTTCCTTGTGGGCTGGTGGGCTGAGGGCCACACCTGCTTGCTGGCTGTGGGTGTGACACTGCCCTTTCCACAGGCAGCGCACAACTTGGCAAGCTGCTTCTCCAAAGCCAGCCAGGGAGAGAGTCTACTCACAAGACAGGCATCACAGTCTGATGTAACATAACCATGTATGTCCTGTCACCTTTGCCATATTCCATTAGTAAAAAGCAAGTCACAGGTGCCATCCACACCCAAGGGGACGAGATTATACTAGGGCATAAATAATACCAGGAGACAGGAATCACAGGGCCACTCAGAATCTGTCTGCCACAATTAGTGGGAATGTCACCTGATACAACTGCTTTTTAAAAACTGGCAGTTTCTTACAAAGTTAAAACTATAGGTTTATGTCTTACCTATAGTCAGGTTAACCATATACCTATGTAAATATATACCTAGGTATACCGGCTTATACTCTAAGACCCACAATTCCACACCATTCCACTCCTACATATTTACCCGCAAAGAAATGAAAATAGAAGTCCATAAAAGGACTAGTATAAGCTGGGCATGGTGGCGCGGCCTATAGTCCCAGCAACTCAGGAGGCTGAGGCAGGAGGATCGCTTGACCTGAGAAGTTTGAGGCTGCAGTGAGCTATAGTTGTCCCTTTGCACTCCAGCCTGGGTGACAACATGAGACCCCGTCTTAAGAAAGATTTGTACAAGAATGCTTGTACAAACTCTATTCATAAAAGCCAAAAACTGTAAACAACAACAACAACAAAACCCTATGTCTATCAACAGGAGAACGGATAAATTGTGGTATTTGTTTCAATGAAATACTACTAGGCAATAACAAAAAATGAGACACTAACACACATACCCCAACATGAGGAATCTAGCTAACGAAAGGCAAAGAATCTACCTAAAGAATATATGCTGTACGGTTCCATTTATGTGAAGTTTAAGGACAGACAAAATGAACCCGAAGGTCTGGAAACCAGAACAGTAACTATGAGCAGAGGGGACCGACTAGAAGTGATAAATCCTGTATCTTGATTGGGGTATTGATTACATGAATGTATGTCTGTCAAAACTCATCAAACTATAAACCTAAGATCTGTGATTTTCACTGCATTTAAATTTCCCTCAATAAAAACACGTTTAAGTATTTACGAACAGAAAACTAAGTGCAGCACGTAGTCAAGAGCACAGGTCACGGAGCTGGACTCCCAGAAGGCCAGCTCTGCTGTGCTTTCCTGGGCAAGTTACCTAACCTCTCTGTGCCTCCACACCTACCTGACAAAGGAGTTAACAGACAGCAATTATGACAGCACCTGGAAAATATCATGTACTCCACTAATGTTATCTGTTATTAAACCAAACTAAAAAGATAATTATTAATGCTAGGAAAAATAAAAAGTGGGCCAGGAAAGGAAACATCATAGTTTACTACATGGCTCAACAGTGACTTGTCTTTCTATGGTCATAATACTAAAAGCTCCGAACAATAATCTAACCAAAATCGTAATATTATTGGGGAAATGGGGGTGACGATGAAAAAGCCAACACTCTTCCACAGCTAGGATGCACCAGATGATGTCCAAAGATGGTCTTCTAAATAAGCCTTGTAGAACTACTCAACTCTCTAAAATGTAAGTATAACTTTGATTAAAAATAAAAACAACAATGAGAAAAAAATTATTGGAGTAAGTAGACTATCAAAAAATAAAACTCAGGGAGGAAAATAATCAAATGCTCAAACTTCAAATGAAACCAAAATGCAATTAAGAAGAGCATTTGTGTATAAGAAGCTGCATTCTAGATGTAACACTAATTATGGAGACTAAGGTTTATTGGGAGGAAAATCACAGTGAAATTCAGTATCTTATTAAGTATATTCCATATCGAAATTACAAAACCAGTATCTTTTCCCTCACAACTTACCTTCCACGGTCTTGTTACCTTTTCTACTCACAAACAGGCCAAGAATTTCCCAATCCACTAGCTAAAAGGCCAAAATTATAGTGAATTAATATGAAAGAGAATTTAATTATAAAAACGTATCACCTACGTTCGTATGATACCTTTCACTGAGGAACATAAAACTGTTTAGTGATTTTATCTTAATCCTCAAAGCATTTCTAAGCAGTGAGATACTGAAGGAAATGGAAAGTGAGTGGTTTGACAACTTTTATTTACAAAACCAGAATTAAGACATAGGAATCCCAACAGACTAGCACTCTGTTGCCTTCCTATACATACACACACACTTTTAGAAAACAGATGCCACTTCCTATGGATAAGTTATAACTATAGTGAGCATGCACAAAAAACCCCAAAAGTGGGCAGATCCAAACTATTTAGAAGATTTTGTCTTGGTAATTATGCATAACGTCCCGGCAAAAAAGAAGTCAGCAAATATGTGAATTTACACCAATGGCATTGCTTTTTCTTTCTTTTTTTTCTTTGAGACATTGTCTCACTCTGTCACCCGGGCTGGAGCGCGGTGGCATCATCACAGTTTACAGCAACCTCAAACTCCTGGGCTTAACCAATCCTTCTGCCTCATCCTCCCGAGTAGCTGGGACTACAGGCGTGAGCCACCATGCCTGGCTAATTTCTTTTTACTTTTTATACAGCCACTGTGCCCAGCTACCACTGGCATTTCTGCAGTACTGTAAGACTTACAGCATCTATAAATTGTTTCATCTGTTCTTCCTAACAGCTCTGAGTAGTCAGCCAGACAGTTATTTTTATTTCTTTCCATTTTGATGAGAAGACTGAAGCTCAAAAGGTAACTGAGGCCAGGCGCAATGGCTCACGCCTATAATCCCAGCACTTTGGGGGCCAAAGTGGGAAGACTGTTTAAGGCCAGGAGTTCAAGACCAGCTTGGACAACAGTGAAACCCCATCTCTACAAAAAATATAAAAATTAGCTGAGTGTGGTGGCATATGCCTGTAGTCCCGGCTACTCGGCAGGTTGAGGCAGGAGGATCACTTGAGCCCAGGAGTTTAAGGCTGCAGTGAGTTATGATTGCACCACTGCACTCTAGCCTAGGTGAGAGAGCAAAACCCTGTCTTTAAAATGAAAACAAAAAATTAAAAAAAGGTTACTGACCCCAAATTATGGAGTTTTTAATTGTTAAAGGAAGGATTTAATTTTTCTGGCTCCAAGGCCAGAAATCCACTCTCTGGGAAGGCCCGTAAACAGGAGTCTATGAAGATTAACCATTTGCTAACTTTCAAAGTTACAGATGGCAACACTTGAAACTGCTGGCTTATTTCAGGTCTTTTCCTAAAACAAACAAGCAAGCAAAATGTCATACATACTTGAGGATACTCAAGCACACTTACAATTATGGATGATAATAACTGTAATAAGGGTAAAATGTCTTTAATGAGTGAGTCTCAAGAGAGCGATGGCTGTGACAATGCCTCTAGGGTGCTTTCTGCATTGTCGTAACGATTGAGAACTTCACTGACTTTCAGTGGCAGCAAAACCAAAAATGCCAGACATCCCACAACCCACAGCCATGGGAATCTTCAAGTCCTGCACAATGAAGAAATGACTAGCATCCCACCTAAGTGAAGCTGAAAACGTTCTGCCCGGGGACAGAACCAGGTTTTGTAGGGCCTATAGCTTATAAAAGAGTCCTCTATAAAAAAAAAAGCATACTAATTTACTGTTAACAAAATTAGCTCTAGAATTTAAAATATCAAATATACAGGGATATATCTAAAGAAAGATGTAGAATATGCTAAAAAGTACAAAGCCAATTAAAAACCTAAATAAATGGACATATGCCCATTAACTGAAAGACTCAATATTTTAAAGATTTCAATTCTCCCCAAATTAATCTATAGATCTGATGTAATCCTAAATAAAATCTCTCCCCACAAAGGTTTTTATTTATTTATTTATTTTTGAGACACAGTCTTGCTCTGTTGCCCGGGCTAGAGTGCCATGGCATCAGCCTAGCTCACAGCAACCTCAAATTCCTGGGCTCAAGCAGTCCTCCTGCCTCAGCTTACTGAGTAGTGGGGACTACAGGCATGCACCACCATGCCCAGCTAATTTTTTCTATATATTTTTAGTTGTCCAGCCAATTTCTTTCTATTTTTAATAGAGATGGTGTCTTGTTCTTCCTGAAGCTGGTCTCGAACTCCTGACCTTGAGCAATCCTCCCGCCTCGGGCTCCCTGGGTGCTGGGATTATAGGCATGAGCCACCGCGCCTGGCCTCCCCACAAAGGGTTTTTAAGGAAACTGAAAAGTTGATTCTAAAGTTCTAAGGATATGCAAAGGACAAAAAGGTTATTTAAGGCAATTATTAAGAGGCACAGAACTGGAGGACTCATACCACAAGAAAAGGCCTGTTACAAAGACACAGTAACTGAGATGGGAACGTCAGTGCAAGTATGTATGAACTGACCAACACACAGGAGAGAAAGTCTATCAGTAGAATCAAATGTACCATGTCCTGGGATTGATGATTGAGTGACAGTGCAGTAGAAAAGGATGACCTTGTAAATAAACAGCTCAGGGTTAACTGAATACCCAGACGGAGGAAACATCTTAACTCACCTCGCATCCACACATAAGGACAGCAACCAGTAAAGCTTTCAGAAGACGGCACTAGAGGACATCTTTGTGATCTTAAAGTAGGCAAGGGTTCTTAAAAAGGACATAAAAGGCACCAAACATAAAGGTAAAAATTGATAAAATGAACTATATTAAGAATTTAAGAATTTCTGTTCATCAAGATACCACAGAGTATGAGAAGATATTTGGGAGAAAAAGAAAAGTAAATAAGAAACAGAGACAACTCAATAGAAAAATGGGCAACTGACCTGAACAGAGAACACACAATTCACAAAAGAGGATGCCTGAATGCCCAGCAATCATATGAAAAGGCACTCAATGTCATCAGGGAAATGCAAATTAAAACCGCAGGAGACCCCATTTTACCCCCACCCTTGTTCTTTGCAAAGATTACTGTTGGTGGGTGTGCGGCATCAGGAGCTTTCTACTCTGTCCATATACCCCATGGTTACATACTCAACACTCCACACTGCTGGTTATATACTCAAGACAAAGGAGTGCTTAGGTCTGCGACAGACATGTGCAAGAATGTTCACAGCAGCACTCCTCCTAAGAGCCCCAAACTGGAAATCGCCCACGTGGCCATCATTGCAGAATGGTTACAGAGACTGCAATGCATTCCCATAACAGAATACAGTGTTGCACAGCAACAAGAATACATGAACATGCAACATGTGGGTGAATCACATAAATATAATGTTGAGAAAAGTAGCTGGATACAAATCTACAAAATTAATGCAAAACTAATTTATGCTGTTAAGAGTCAGGATACCAGTTGTCTTTGGTGGAGAGGGAGGGGTGGTAGTTAGGAGGTGTGTGGTAATCCTCTGGGTGTTGTTAATGCTGCTTTTTGATGTGGGTGCTAGTCATGTATGTTCAGTTTGTAAAAATTCACTAAGCTGTACTTATTACATGTGTACTTTTCTGAATGTACAAGACACTTCAGTAAAAAGGTTATTTTATTAAAATTGGGGACAAGGCCATGAAGTAGCCTGTGCACGTGAAGAGGGGCCCTGACGTGTAAGCTTCATCGGTTTCTTACCAAATCTGCCTTTGGCCCTGCCAGACATATGTGTAAGTAAGAAGCAGTTTATCGGTATCTCAGATTTTACAGAGAAACAAAAGTATTTTTCACCATTTAACATACACTACCATTTTCCAGGAATGTAACTACTATATACAGGAAAGACTGTACTTTGTTTTGTGTAGGAACCTCATTAAGATTTATTCAGCGTTTTATATATTTTTTAAATTTTTGTAGAGACGGAGTCTCGCTTTGTCGCCTAGGCTGGTCTTGAACTTCTGGCCTCAAGCAATCCTCCCACCTTGGCCTCCCAAAATGCCGGGATTACAAGCGTGAGCCACTGCACCCCACCCTTATTCACCATTTCAGAAAATCATATCACTGATGGCATCACATCTTGTCTGAGTCACCCACACAACATACCTGCATCAGTCTCTATTTATAGGTGTCATATTCACAAAGATAAAGCCATGTTTACCTGCAAGCACCTGACGGCTATGGTTTCTAATGTGGTGTGAGCATTTACACTTGTCTTCTGAGAATTTACATATAGAAGTACATATTTTATTACAAATAACGTTCCTTTTATTTTTCCTTTACATTAGTTAAGACGCTGCAGAAATATCAGACAGAAAAGGGGCTGTGGGGTCCAAGAGGGTTGAGACTAATTGTAAACTCTCAGTCCGCTGTAAGAACTGTAAAGAGAATTCTGATTCTGACCTTGGTAACTGTTCTTTTATGTTACTCACCTCATCCAAATCACATGTAACACACTTATCTAAAATGTAAGAAAAAAAAAAGAGAGAGAAAGAAAGAGAAAAGAAAAAGGCAGCTGCCATTTTCAAGAGCCATTGCCCAAGTCCAGCCATCACCGACGTGGTCTAGACGTGGAGCGCAAAACAGGGAAACGGGATTTCGAACTACAAGATCTCACTGAGTCCTTTTCCCTTTAAATCAGTAAGATCCAGTTTGGCATTCTTCAGCAAAGGGTTCCATTATTTTTCTGTTCTCTTTCAAAAATAGCTCCACCTTCAAGACTACACAAATTAGATCACTCTGCAGGACTCCTCCCCGCAGAGCAGCTCCCAGGAAGCCCAGACCGCTGTCTGCTGCAGCAAACCAATCATTTAAAAGAGAAAAAAACCCAATGTTTTCTACTTTTCAGTCTCACTGGGTTAATGACAAAGAATGTGGGCTACAGCTATTAATGGCTTCTGCAACAGATCTCCCTCTTCGAAACCGTCAAATAAATAGGGATCAGCGGCGACACCAGACCACAAGTGACCAGGGACACCGAGGCTCAGCTGCTCCGATGGCGTCATCCCGGCCAAGGCGAAGAAAGAACTCACCTAGGTGTTTAACACAATCAGCTGCTGGCCTCTGGATTATTCTCTCGCCCAGCAAATTCCCAAGGAAATTTATTTCCAATTAATTACTAATGACAAAAGTGGAAACAAGCTCCTTCAAGAGCTCTGTTACACAGATGCTGTTCTCATGGAGTCACTAAGATAAAGAGATGACAATAGCAATGATTTTAAAAGAAAAACAGGGGGGGAGGGGAGAAGAAAAAAAAATAAAAGAAAAACAGAAAACTGACACACAGAAGTTAAATGAAACGTCGGAGTCACCCTTGAATCCTTCTATTCAGTCATACCTCAAATCCAATCCATAAGCAAATCCTTCAGGCTTGAAAATATGCCCAGAATCCACTTTCTCATCTCCTCCACCCCACGCTGGCCCAAGCCAACACCAGCTCCCCCCCAAAGCCCCACAGCAGCCTGCAGACTGGACGCCCTGCTCCCACCCGCCCTCCTCACAGACCACACACAGGGGCCCACGGTTCTTTTGTGGTGGTGGGCGCCGTCACCAGCCTCTTCCCTGGCTCAAACCCCCAGTGGCTTCCTATCTCCCTCAAGGTCAAAGCCACAGTGCTGCACAGGCCTGTAAGGTCTGCCCACTTTGCTTTTCTGCTTTTGTCTATTGCTTTCTGCCTCATTCACGTGGCTCCAGCCACACTGGCCTCCCGGATGTTCCTGAACCTACCAGTACTTCTGTTCCCTCCACTGGGGAGGCTCTTCCCGTACAATCCACGGGGCTTTGCCTCCTGTGTGCTCCCCACAGCGTGCTCACCATCTCAGGTCCTCCTAGACATTCTCCTCCCTCCAACCACTCGTTCCCCTTTCCCGCTGTACTCCTCCTGCCACCAGTCACCAGACGCTACATTTGCCCACTCACTGGTGCACTGTCTGCTGCCCGCCTGGCCCCAAGCAGGCGGCTGCACCTGGCTGGGGTTTCTGTCCGCTTGTTCCCTGCCCTCCCTCACACCTGCAGCAGCCACTGGCCTCTAATGTTTGCCCAGTGAGTGTCGTTGGACTGGACAAGGAAGCCGAGCAGAGGGACGTAGGAGAAGGTACAGAGACTCACTGAACCCGCAAGGTGAGGTAGAGTCAAGAAATCAAATATTAATGTCAAAGCATTTTTGGCATATGGTTTCAAAGAGCAATTTGCTGACTTTTCCCCTCCAGATATAATATAGGAAGAAATACCAACATGACAAACAAAAAACAAACAGCCATAATCCTAAACGGTCTTTCTTCTATAGATGTTCTCTTAAACTGATTTAAACGAGATGAAGCCTCGCCACACCGACACCCAGCATTTATTTATCGGTGAGGCCACCTTAGAACCAGACCCTTCTGGAACTTAATATATCACCTGGCCCCAGCCCAGAGCACACCAATCAAACCCCACGCCAAATCCTGGATGTAGAAGACCAGGGCCCACTTCCAGCCAAGTTTCCTTCCCCAGTGAGATGATACTTTCCCTTTTAGCCATGAAGAGAAAAATCAACCAGAGGGATTAATGGGCAATGTGTTATAATTATAGCCATCCCTTTTTATAAGTTTTTTTTTAAAGGCAAGATAGAGGACTATCTACAATAAAAACAAAGTGATAATGATATTATGTGCATTTAATGAACAATTCTCCCCATTAAAGGCAAGGGCATAAACAATTCATTGCACATTTTGGTGGCAGAGAGGAAATACAATTAAATCCATTAATAGCCACAAGAGTTTTTTATGTTCCCAGAGGACCTTGGTTTCCAGAGCTGCTTATTCATTTTCATCCACAGCAAAATGAGGCATGTCATCTCTGCATGGGAGAGATGACAGAATGCTATGGAGGACTCTCCACACATTTAAATTTTGAGGAGACAGTTTTATTAAACAATAGACTTAAGGTATATTACATTGCCACATCCCATTGTCTATGAGCTGAAAGTACCAAACAAAACCCCAATTGTGAAGGGTAAACGATGACTAATATAAATCAGGTCTACCACAGTACAAACATTACACCATCCTAGTCATAGTTTCACTGGCATTTTCCAAAGATGTGGTGGCAATGACATCCAAGAATACAGATGCTCAAACATGTTACATACGTTTTGTTTTTCTTCATAACAAGTCAATGAGGTGAACAACAACAACAAAAAAGAATACCCATTTTAAAATACCAGGAAACGAAAGTAACTTGACCAGACATCATCAAAACAAGTTTAACCAAGCCTACAGTGCTTTATTTACTAATCCATAACACTCCAATCCAAATGCAAAAGTTGAGTTGCATCTCTAAACACATCTTCAAGAGGGTTTTTGGTTTCCTAAGATTTTAGAAGGTTAAATATCGCCCCTAAAATGCTAGCATCCCCTTTTCTCTGAAGCACAACCTAGACTAGGAGTTGAGCAAAAATGTTTCTTCCTGACCCCTAAACACCAGCTTTGAATTTCACTGGAACACTGCTGACTGCCCTTAGCCTGGTATTCAGAGCCACTCTCCCTCACCACTTTCACCTGGTGGTTTGGCCTGTGACTCACTAGAAGCAACAAAGGAGAAAGAGGGCCTACTGACAACAGAAAGGAAAAACAAAAACTAAACTAAAAAAACAAACACACATGCTGAAAAGCAGCTGTGCGTACACTGGTCTACGTTCTGCATTAGGCTCTGAGGGTCTGGTTCATCATCACCACTCCAGACTCAGGTAAAGGTTAATCTGTGTTCTAGATGTTCCCAAGGAAGAACCAGAAACAAATACATAAATTATAGATTTCCATCCAAAATGGAAAAATAAAATCTTGGCGCTTATTAAAGGTAGAAATTAACATGCAAAGATCCAAAAGTTTCAGAAGAGGCCATTCTCCTATAAAAATAAAGTTTTTCTACAGTATGAACATAAAAAGGAAAACTTCAGGAGAAAAATATCCACTACATTTAAATCCTCATTGTCCTTGGAGTTGCTCGGTCTTTACTGGTGATGAACGGCTAGCTGTAAACCGGTTTAGTTGCTCTTCTGGCTGCCAAACCAGAGCTAAAGGAGTCAGCAGGTAGAAAGGGGAAGCTGTCAAGTCAGGCTGGCTCTAAACAAAGTTGTGGTTTGCAGGCGGGGCCTGCACTGTCCCTTCCGTTCATGTAAGCAGGCAGGATGTAGAAACAGGATCCTGACCCAGCCACTGCTTAAGAACCAAAATATTTTGCTTTGACTTTCTAGCCTAATAAGCTTGGGGTTTGGCAGGATCTTTGCCTAAGGTGAGTCCAAGACCTTGTGATGGTCTCGATGAGGAAATATGAACATCGCCCTAATTCTAGAAAGGAAGCACGTTTTGTTTTGCTTTGTTTTGAGAAGGGAAAGGGGAGACAGAGAAAGTAGGTTGTCAAGAAAGACAGCAATAGTAATAGCTAACATTTATTAAGTGCTTTCTGTGTGCCACATATGCAATTAACCTGTATTAATCTCATTTAATTTTCATGATAACCCTGTGAGGGGATAATTATTATGCCCATTTTACAGATGAGAAAATGGAAGCATTACAGAGGTTACATAATCTGCCCAAGGTAATTAAAATAGTAAATAGTAGAGTCAGGATTCAATCCGGGTAAACTGGCTCCAGAACCCAAGCTCGAAGCCACTGTGCTGTGCAGCCTCTCACCGCCTATGACTGAAACACAGCCACGCTCTGTAACCCCCACAACAGAGAATAAGGCGGTAAGTATTACTTGTCAGCTATGAGAACCAGACAGGGCCTGGGGGACCAGGTTTAAACAGAGAAATAGCTCTTGTGTCAGACAATCACCAATCATCAGACAAATCCCAGCTCCACCCACCTGGAAACTGTGCGGTCTCACAAAAATGCCTTCCCCTCACTGGGCCTCAGTTTCCCCTTCTGGGAAAGGGGATCTCGGATCTCAGCACCTGCCTCCAGTGTGCACACAGTAACTACTCAGTTCCTCCGATTCCTTCATCCAGAATCAGCTCAACTGTCACCTCACCAGAGCCCTCCCCTGCCCAAGACAGCCCTGCCCAACACTCTATTTCCGTCCTGACAATGCTATCTCATCACTTATCACAGATCTAATTATGCATTCTGCTGTTCCTTACCTGTCTCCCCCACTAGAAAGTACCTCTAGGACAGAAGGAACTTTGTCAGTCTGTTGGCACACAGGACCACTCGGTAAATATCTGTTGAATGGATGAGTTGTGTATAACAGATATTCATTCAATAAACATTATAAACAAAGACACTATAGGAAAATCAGTGCGATTAACCTGACAAAGGTATTCACTGAGCACCTATAACTAAATAAATGAACAAGATTATTTCAGATAATGATCATAGCTGTGAAGCAGCTTTAAAAACTCCCAGACTGGACTGGGCAGGTAAGGACAGGCTTCCAAGGTGGCAAGTCAGCTGAGACACGAAGGATAGCAGCCAGGAGCCAGTCACAGTGATCCAGTGATCCCGGGAAAGAGCCTCCCAGGTAGAGGGAACAGCAAGTGCAAAAGCCCTAAGGCAGGGCTGGGCCCAGCTTATCCAAGCCAAACGAGCAAGGTGGAGAATGGCAGAAGGTGAAACCAAAGACTCAGGAAGGGGCCACATGGTAAAGTGTCTCCTAAGCCACGAGAAGGGGTTTTATTAAAAGTATGACGGAAAGCCATTTGCTAGTGTCTCTTATCACTGCCCGCTAGAATGTACACTTCCTGAGATCGAGGATTTTGTTTGTGGCACATAGAAGCTGGTCTGTAAGCATTTGCTGAATGCACGAATTGGAAGATTATGGAGAGGGGAGTGACGTGATCTGATTTTCATTTTGAAAACATCACTCTGGACTGCTCCTAGTGGTTACCTTCTGGGAGAGACGGGAGGCAGGGAATGGGCAGAATCACCAACAGTTTACATGCAACGTGTTTGGGAGGCTCCACAAAACAGAGAAACTGGAGGGAAAAGCTGCTCCCTAAACCCTGAAGCCATTTGGTGGTTTCCAACTAGAGACAGGAAAAGGTTAGTGAGGAGGGATCAAATACATGAGCACTGATGTCCTAAGCCTTTTGTGTGTTCTAAAACTATTAAAAACAAACAAACAAACAAAAACTGCTACAAAGAATGTCTCACCTGTGAAAAGAGGAACAAAAGGAAACTCAGAGACAGGCAGACACCCACACGGGCACACACACAGGTGCTGAAGAACAACTGCTGCCTGTGTCTAAGCACAATAACCAGTCTAAAGTGCCCCAGAGACAGCTGAGATGCCGCTTGTACCCAAGACGTGACCTGGTGGAAATCCTGCTCACAGTACGGTTTTGAGAGGCAGACTGTCATCTGGAGGAGTTATACAGCCCACCGAGAGAGGAACAGCTATTGCAGTAGGAAACAAGTTTTAAAACATCACTCCTGTCTACCTAGATCAGATCACTAAAAAATATACAGAGTAAATTACCCACAGTGCAATTTCTAAGATGCGCACAGTGCTAAAAATGTTTTTGCCAAAAGAACCTGTGAATTCTACCTAGCGTAGGTCTATGTTTACAGAACTAGAAGTACTGGAAGTCCTGAGAGGATAAATGAAACCCAGGAGCTGACAAAGATCATTACTCACAAAGAGAAGAAAGGAAGAACAATATTCGAGGTTCAGAAAAACTGGTGAAGCTACAACTACACTCAATTATTCTAACCTTTGGTGTATCTTTAAAATTTTACAGTCTGAACAAATCTGCACAAACGTTAAATAAACCTGACATCATCGACACTCTTATCATCTACGCCTCACCACCTACCCCATCAGAAGGGAAGTAACAGTCTAGAACATTCTCCATTCGCCATTTTTGCTACCAACAAAAAAGAACACGCGACTCTAGAACCAAGAAAAGGTGATGAGTGGAGTGAAACCTAAGTGTCCCACTTCCTCAGCGATTCATGTTCACGCACATGTACTTTTTTTACAGCTTTATTGCAAATAGAAAATTCATAAAGTTCACCCTTCTGAAGTGTACAATTCAGTAGCCTTTTGTATATTCATAGAATCAATGTTTTTTTAAAACAACATTTATTAGTCTCTTCTGTACTACACGTTTATTATAGAAATTTTAGAAATCACTACAACAATTAACATCACACACAATTCTACCATTTAAAAGCCATTTTAGAGTCAATGACTCTAGCCAGTTTTCCCAATAGATGCTGACTCACAGCTAAAACTATGGGAAACAAATGGCTGGGGAAAAAAAATTTTTTTTTAATTAATTTAAATTTTTCTTAAATTTTTTTAAATTTTTTTGAGACACAGTCTTACTTTTTTGCCCAGGCTAGAGTGAGTGCCATGGCGTCAGCCTAGCTCACAGCAACCTCAAACTCCTGGGCTCAAGCGATCCTCCTGCCACAGCCTCCTGAGTAGCTGGGACTACAGGCATGTGCCACCATGCCTGGCTAGTTTTTTGTATATATATTAGTTGGCCAATTAATTTCTTTCTATTTTATAGTAGAGACGGGGGTCTCACTCTTGCTCAGGCTGGTTTCAAACTCCTGACCTCGAGCAATCCGCCGGCCTCAGCCTCCCAGAGTGCTAGGATTACAGGTGTGAGCCATGCCCGGCCTAATTTAAATTTAAGTAGCCACATGTTGCTAGTGGCCGCTGTATCAGACAGCTCGTGATAAAGCTGTCTCGTGATCTTAAGACATAATTGACTGTGAAATGTTTGACGAGACCATTTTCTGTAAGTTATGCAAGCTAAGTAACGTGTCATCATTTCATTTTCATTCCCTTTTCCACGGTGCTTCCCAAGGTCAAGAGACCAGGCACAGGTCTGCCTACGTGGTGATCCCTGAGCTGTGACCAAAGCCATTCTCTGGTTTTTAATGAAGTAAAAGGGAACACAGGTCCAGTCAGTTTTCTGACCAATCACCCTCCAAATGTCCCTAGAGGAAACACTCCTACTGGTAGGGTTGGTGCCAAGGCCAACTCTAGAATCTTCAGAAGCTGTGCCATGTATTCTTCCAGCTAGGGCTACAGAAGGGAGGGTCCTGCCGGTGCTGGCCCATCTAGAACCGAACTGCCTTGCTTCACAGCCCTCTTCTTTCAGAGGTTCTATGGCCAACTCCAAACTGACTTTTCTCAAGAGCCCTCAACACCACTTCAAACCCCACAATGGAAAGAAACCAACACCTGCAAATCATTCCCGTAGCACCAGAGATCCCCAAAGTGCTTCCAGAAAGAGACAACACCGATGAGAGCGGGGCCAACTCCAAATCTCACAGGACCCACCGAGCATGCCCCAATCTGCACCAACACCGGCAGGCCCAGGCCAGAACCGGACAAGCCTCCTGGATCAGGCGGGAACAGATGCCGCCGTCACACGAGCACTGACAGAAACAGGGGCGACTTACTGGCTTGGCTAAGAAATTGGAAAACTAGTTTAAAAAGAAATCACATAACCGCTAATGTGTCCAAAAGATCTGTAAATCGATACATGTAAAATGGACTCTGTGAAAGTCATTCTCTTTCTAACTTAAGGAATCTGAGCTTCCACAGGGACGACAGATAATATTACCCTGATAGAGAGGATATTCTATTACAACACTCACAACGTGAAATTCGAATCTCCTAAGGTACAAACATGCTTTTAAGACTCTTAATGCTAGGGAAATAACAGAAATTTCAGTAGGTCTTTCTTATTTGATCAATTACATTTACTTTATACCTATCATTTAAGAAGTACTTTCTTCTGTGGCTCTGTAAGTCCTATTTTACATCTATTTCATCTACATCTCAGAATGCACAGTAAGTAAAAGTATTCCCAATCAACAGATGAAAAAAATAAGTGAAAAAAAGTGTTTGTCCCAGTATACCATAAGAACACACAACGATACATCCCGGCTTGCCCAGTGCTTTTGTGGTTACAGTGCAATTGCCCCCAAATGCTTTCATGAAAGCAACACTTCTGCCAGTTATGCCAGCTCAGCTAGGACCACCTCCTTTGGCTCCAACCCTTTTGTCCAGTAAGGCTTAATCTCAGTGCTCACTTAAAAAAATGGTTGAAGGAGAAATGTGACTGATAACGGCTGAACTCCTTCCCTAAGTGCACATACAAAGATATGCAAACGTCCTTTATAGCGAGAGACAAATGTGAACTGTGATAAGGTTCGTGAGCAATACAGCACAGCACATTTCAGCTCCTAATAATCACTTTTAAACCACTAGGAAACTTTGCATGCTTTTAAAATTTAATAATTTTTTCTGCCTCTCTTACAAAAAGAGGAAAGAATATCAGGGAAAACCTCACCATAAAAAGACTGTAGGGAAGGGATCAAGAGTGAGACTCGAAGACCCTTCCTTTTACACCAAGCAACATGCACCTGGCCCCTACCACCCCACACCACTGTCCACGTCGTGTGGGACCATCGCAGAGGAAGTGCTACTCAGTGTAGCAGGAAAACAATGCCAACTTCTAAAGCTTGAATTTCATAAAGGGACTATAGAACTGCCTTCTTGTAACAGAATGCTAAAAGCCAACTGTATTTCACAGTGATTACTTCTGAGGAGCACAGGGATGGGCCTGGGGTACTTTTCCTCTATACTTTCCATCTTTCCATACTGCTCAAATTTCTAATCCTGGACATGTATTTTGTTTAAAAAAAAAAAAAAATACTGGTAAAAATGGCAGTCAATTGAACAATTTAGTTACTTCATTTCATTTTTTTTGTTTTTTGTTTTTTAGAGATGGGGTCTAGCTCGGTCACCCAGGTGGCAGTACAGTGGCAGTGCAGTAGCACTGTCATAACTCACTGCAGCCTCAAACTCCTGGGCTCAAGCGATCCTCCCACCTCAGTCTCCCAAGTAGCTGGGACTACAGGCATCTGCCACCATGCCTGCCTAATTTAAAAACTGTTTTTTACAGAGACAGTGTCTTGCTATGTTGTCCAGGCTGGTCTCAAACTCTTGGCCTCAAGCAATTCTCCCACCTCAGTTTTCCAAGTAGCTGGGATACCAGCTTAATTTAGTCATTTTAAAACCAATTGTAGGTATGCTATTAATCTATAAGAAGTTAAAAAAACTTACTATGGATTCTGAGAGAATTTAGTAGATGTTAAATAAGAGCAGAGACATACCTGAGAAACTCATCTTTAGTTGAGTATTTAAATATTTAGATCATTACATATGTAATGTCTGATCTTGAATCAAAAGTGCAGTTTATTATCTCTCAAACAAGATGAAGTACAATTAATCAAAGTATGTGCCTAAACTATCAACAAAGTTTTGTCATCTTAACAGTAGCTTGTTTATGCCAGCAGGGAAGAAGCCTAGAGAGTAAGTGGTGATGAAGTCATGAAAGGTTTCCACAGCTTTTTGAGAACTGAATATTTTTCCTTGCAAGAAGTGGTCCAAAGCCTGGAAGAAGTGGTAGTCAGTTGGTACAAGGTCTGGAGAATATGGTGGACGACAGAGAGTTTCCAAGTCCAGCTTCTGTAGTTTGAGCATCGTTGTTTGGGCGACTTGTTTGTGCCACATGAGGTCAACCATTGTCTTGCAAGAGGATTGGCCTGTCTCCATTGACCAATCTCAGCTGCTTAATTGCAGGCAACCTCACCATTTCATCCAATTGGTTGCAGCAGACATCCGCTGCAATGGATTGACGAGGTTTCATGAAACTGTAATGGATAGATAATACCAATGCTGGACCACCACAGACACCATTAGCTTCTTTTGATGAATAGGGTTTTGGACTGTGTCTTGGCACTTCATCTGCATCCAACCATTGTGCTGAATGCTTGCCATTGTCAAGAATAATCCATTTTCCATCACACATAACAATACGGTGTAGAAATGGTTGGCCTTCATGTCATGACAGCAAAGAAAGGCAAGCTTCAAGATGACTTCTCTGATGCTTAATTCATGCAGAAACCATCTATTCAGCTTCTTTACCTTGCCGATTTGTTTCAAATGGTCCCATATTGTTGGAATAGTAACATCAAACCTTGCTGCTAAGTCACACTTAGGTTGAGATGGATTCGCTTCCACCACAGCTTTCAGCTCATCATTATCCACCTTGGTCTCAGGTCACCCACGTGGCTCATTTTCAAGATTAAAATCACCAGAATGGAACTTCTCAAACCGTCAATGTACTGTGTGTTTATTAGCCACATCCTTCCCAAACACTTCGTTGATATTTTGAGCTGTCTGCATTGCACTGGTTCCACAAGGGAACTCATATTTGAAAATAACAAGAATTTTTGACTTATCCATGGTTTCACAAAATTTGCTCTAAAAAAAATTTGAAAGATAATCGCAAGCCAAAATGTGTGTTTGAAAGACTGAGGCTGTATCTTCGCAATAAAAATAAAACAAGAAGTGTCAAAGTGAAATGTCAGAGATATCAACTGTCAAGCTTAGTACTTAAGGAAATCGGACGTTTCATACGTAATAACTTTGGCTAGCTAGTAAAGGAAACAGTATTTGTTTCAAAAGCAAAATTATATTTCTATAGGCATCACGAAAAGATGCATGATGTTCCTAACACTCTACTGTTCAACCCCTTCCTCCCTGCACTAGGGAGAGACTGGATCCCATGACATTCTCACGCACACCACAATCATGTTTATGCTTAAGTGCATTTATCTCATATGTCTGTGTTTCACTTGAAACAAGACAAGAATTTTAGTCCTACACTCTACACAGAGTGCTGCACGTTGTTGATATATGTGAAACAACATGAACAAGTTTCCCCGGGAGACCTCAAATTAACGAGATGACTCTAATAACTGGAAAGGCCAACAGCAGGCCACTTTCTCCCCACAGGGTATTATTTTCCATCCCACGGCATGCTCTAAAGAGTGCAAGTGTTCCACGAGGAGATGGGAGGTACAAGGGTGATGGCTAGAAAACAAAGTCGGAGCAGGACAGCAGTCAGGCTCAAGGACTGGTCAGTAAACATGACACAACTGCACGCTCTCTGCACACGAAAACAAGCCAGCCTAAGCTTTTCACACCAAGTTATCGTAATAATTATTCATTTGATCAGGATGCCTGGCTGTTTCTTGGGCTAATAATTTATAACGTGGACTTTTCAGTGACCAAGAGATCTAGGGGAAGACCTAAAATTAACATCAATCAGCGATTTTATTTAACCCCTTCTGTTGTGGCTTCTTGCCAGTCTGCTCATGCTTTTTCAATCTAACAAGCTAGACGGCAGCTGTCCAAACGTCACCAAACACAGGGGCGGATGTGAAGGAATACAGGCAAGCAGGTATTACTAACACTGGACCCACACAAGAAGGCACACAATGCTTCTACGTTTGAAAGTGGATTCGAATACTTCAGCGAAGGATGGGCCTCTATAGAAAATGAAAGAGAGGCCTGCTTAGGACTGAGAGAGCAACACCATCACACATGGACTCTCACCTGAGTCTGGTGTGCCAGGGCTCAGGCCAAAGCAAACTAAACTAACACAGCTCCTGATTTCCCTAAAGGAAGAATAGAGGAAAAAGAAAGTGTAAATCAGCGAAGTGAATGCTGAATCACAAAGAGCATGAAGAGCAGAGGCAAGGGAAAAGCAACATGGCACGACACAGTGGAATCCCAGGTCTGCACCCTGCTAGCGCAATCCCACCCCTACACACAAACACACCCTCAAGAAACTTTTGCACAAGAGCACAAGGAATCCTGGGAAAAAATACTTAAGCATTACTGTTGGTGTCAACAAACAGGAAACCACCTAAATGTTCATCAAGAGGAGAATTAGGATATATTCACTTACACAACAGAATACTATTCATTAGTGAAAGTACATAAACTAGAGCTACAACACTGATGGTTCTCACAAACTAATGTTGAGTTAAAAAAAAAAAAAACAAGTCACAGAACACATACCGTATGATAGGCATTTACGAAAACTTCAAGCCCACTGAGAACTACAAAGAATATTGTTTAGAGATACACGTACTTAGTAAAACTACAATGTTTTTAAAAAGACAAGGGAAATGATAAACACAATTAAGAAGAGTGTTTACCTGTGTATGGGGAGGAGGGGAGGCCCCGAGGGCTTCAGCAGAATTGGTAATGCTGTTTATTAAGCTGAGTGAAATATAAAGATGTACTTGTCATCATTTTTCATATCCTATCTAGGAGAAACATATATGAGCTAACATTAAAGGGGGAAAAAGGAACATAGAGTTGAGGGTGGAAGGCAGCAATGCTCCCTGACTCTGACTCACACATCCATCTGCCTGGCTGGGCTAACACAGTAAGGAGGGAGCCCAAGACTTCAAGGCAACACAATCAATTCAGTCTTGCGGTGACAAAAAGAACACCTCCAGGCACTTCTCTGGGCCTACTGGGTGAAACCAGCTCCAGAGGCTGTCTATTCAAGGGGCAAACTGTGGGACCCTGTGCCCTGTCTCCAAACAGCTGGAGACAGACTGCCCTGCCAATACAGAAACAGGAAATACTCCCCAAACTCAGGCCTATTTTGCCAATGGAAGGAAAGTCCCCAGATGGCTCCAACAGACAGAGGAATGGATTGAATTTGGGAACAAGGCAGGAATTTCATAGAGTCCTGCAGGGCTGGGAGAACGTGTGACCAGTCTCCAGGCGGGGGAGGGGGTAAAAAATACACTTTGAGGGCACATTCAGTAGGACTCAAAAACTATGAGCACAGAGTGAGTGCCGGACAGCTGTGGGCGATACGAAGTGGGAAAGGACATGTGTACGGAAAGCTAACTGGAAGCCCCGGGGTTACTACCCAGTCTTTACCTGGAAGGGGTGACAAACCGAGTTTGGCACATGCCGAGTATATCGGGAAATAACACCAAAACCATCTACACCACATCTGTGTGACATATGTGCAGCCCACGGGCGCCGGCGAGGCAGGAAAGAGAGTGACTTACTCGAGAAAACTGTGAGGAAGGCCAGGCTCGGCCAGACTCAGAGAAAGCCCCGGCCCAGGCCAGAGGGACCCTCCCGCCCGGGCAGGGAAGGGGTGGTCCCGGCCGCCGAGGCGGGGCTGCGGGAGAGGCCGGGCGGGAGCCAGGCGGCCGCGGGGGAAGCCGGGCGGGGGCCGGCCCGGGAAGCGGGGGTGGGAGGCAGCGCCCGCCGCTCACCTGGGCACGCAGCTGGACGAGCTCCGGTCCACCTCCCAGGTGGCGTACAGGTTCATCTGCACCGGGGCGGGGGTGCGGCCTGGCCCCGGGCCGCCGGGAGGCGCGGAGCCCGAGGCCACCGCTACGGCCACGGAGGTGGAGGTGGACGAGGACGAGGAGGAGGCGGCGGCCGCCGAGGTGGACGAGGACGACGAGGTGGCCTGGGCCAGCTTGGGGGGCGTCGGCTGCTGCGGCGGCTGTGGCGGCGGCGGCTGCTGCTGAGGGGACTGGGCGACCCCAGAGCCCCGCTGGCCGCTGCCGCCCCCGGCGCCTCCAGGGCCACCGCCCGCCCCTCCGCGCTCCGCCATGGCCCGGCCGGGAGTGGGGGGGCTTCGGCGACGGCGACGGCGACGGCGACGCCGGGCGGGCGCCCAGGCTTCCCGCGGCGGCGCGACTGCTCCCTCGGCCCGCCGCGCGAGGCCGGCTGCACGCACGCGCGGTCCGCGCCGCCGCCTGTTGCGGCCCCGCCGCGGCTGGGGGGCGTGTCCGGGGCGGGGCGGCCGGCGGGCGCGCGCGGCCCCACCCAGCGCCGGGGGGGGGGGGGGGGGGCCGGGCGCGCGCCCGCCCGGGGGGGCGGGGGGGGGGGGGGGCGGGCCGGGCGCGCGCTCGCACGGGGTTGGGGGGGGCGGGGGGTCTGTGGCGCGCGCCCTCTCGCGCTCCCGCGGGGGTCCGTGGCCGGCGCGCGCGCGGGCGCTGCCCTCGAATCCGACGCGCGGGCCGCGGACGCCGCCCTCCCTGCCCCGCTGTTCCGGGGCGCGCCCGGCAGGGAGGGGGCTGCCGCGGGAGCGCGCCTCGGGCCCGCGCGGCGCGGAGGGGGCCGGCCCGCCGCCCGCAGTGGGCGCCTGCGCCGAAGCCCGCTGACCCCGGCGCCCGAGCGCGGGCGGCGAGACCCGGCGCCGACGCCACCGCGAAGCCGGGGATGCTGGGTTCCCGCCCGAGGGCCCGGCTCAGGGACCTAGTCCGAAGGCCCGCCCGGGGGCGGGTCCTCAAGCTGAGCCCTGGCCGCCTGGAGCCAGGGCTTCTCCCTTTTCCCTGAGGCCCGCCTCCCCAGAACCTTCCTTAGAGTCCCAAGGCGCTCCCTTGCTTCTGAATTCCTAAACTCCGTCCCTTCCCAGGCCTAGCCACGTCCTCCCGGGTCCCCCGCGGAAACCACACTGAAGCCTCCAGCAGTACAAAAGCGGCACGTGACTTCTCTCCCCACTGTCAGCAAATGCCTGCGGGATGCGGTGGCCAGTCTAGTCCGCCCGTCAGGGGGACTTCTCGGGGCCAGGGGATTAGAAGCTGGAGAGAGGCTGGGCACGGTGGCTCAGGCCTGTAATCCTAGCACTCTGGGAGGATCGCTTGAGGTCAGGAGGTCGAGACCAGCCTGAGCAAGAGCGAGACCCCGTCTCTACTAAAAATAGAAATAAATTAGCCGGACATACAGAAAAAATTAGCCGGGCATGGTGGCGCATGCCTGTAGTCCCAGCTACTTGGGAGGCTGAGGCAGCAGGATTGCTTGAGCCCAGAAGTTTGAGGTTGCTGTGAGCCAGGCTGACACCACAGCACTCTAGCCCGGGCTATAGACCGACTCTCAAAAAAAAAAAAAAACCCCTGGAGAGAGCAAGTCCTCTAACACCCCCATACACCGCAAAATCCTAGCGACTGGTGTTGCTGGAACCCACCACAGGTTCACATGGACTCAGACAACTTAGTTTTTGAGCTGTGCTCTCACAGGTAAGGCCTTGGACTTCTGGCCACAAGGTCAATTAGGAAGGCCGACCTGGCCTACATCCCGAGCCCACTGTTACTTCCCCAGGCCAGCCGGGGCGCTAAGCTGGCTATTTTTACTCCCCAAGGACAAAGTAGTAAGGTCAAACCAAACCTAGAGATGCCTTCCCCAGAGCCTTCCTACCAAGGCGGGCAGGGGCAAAACACACACAATTTCAGCGTGGCTTTGGCTCCGCCACCATTCCTGACTGCAGCGTCCGATCTGGTATAGGTCTGTGGTCACTGGGGCAGCCCAGTGACTGCAGAAAGAGGCTATTTTAGTCCTTTTGCAGAAGAGGATAAAAGGAGGGAGGATCAGAAGTGCTACATATTCATCTCTTTCCTTGGAAACAGCTTTATTTACAAAACACATCTAAGATAACATGAAATGACAAGCTTTTGGGAAATGCAGGCGAGGTGGCTCTTGGGGACCCATGTGTGAAGCCCAGACATCCAAACGACCTAAAGGAGGGCCAGGTGTGTGACAGGGACCTAAAATTTGAACTCCTTGTATTTCTTGCTGCCCCCACGGCTGTCCTGGGGCTGAGCTTTCCGCTTCTTTTGCTAAAAGGGAGAAAGAGAAACAGGTTACAACAGGTTGAACAATCCCTTGAACCCCAAAACAAGAGTGGGCAGCCTGACATAGTCATAGAAGTATGTGGAGGAAGTGCTGAATCTGGATTTTCTACCTCCCTCTCCAACTGGGATGAGTACCTTCCCTCCCTGTGACTCAGTTTAACCATCCTTAAAGGCAGGGTTTCCAAGGCAGCAAGCATGGAGTTTACCGGCTCTCACCACCAGAGGGCACCACTCTGCTGGAAAGGCAGACCCTGCCTCAGGCACTCTCCAGGCCCAATTCCTGGAAGCACCCACCTTCTGTTTGGCTGCATGTTCCGCCACCATGTCACTGAAGTCTTCCTTCTCCACTTGTGCCTGCTGCTCCCGCACATGCTCCTCATACTTCTGGGTCATGGCCATGGGATCCAACTCCAACTCTTCAGGTGCCAGGGCCACTTCCACACCTTGCAGCTCAGGGGCCGGGCCCTTCCGGCTCATAACCTGGAAAGGAGGCCAGGGCCTTGTCATCTCCCAAGAGAGTCCCAGAAGCCCTAGCTTCTGCCCCCTTTCCTATCCCCCAAATCAGTGTCCTCCAAGTGCTCACCGTGGACATGTCATAAATGTGGGTTGATCCCATCATAGCTCCCCCAACGGTGGCTGTTCTCTTCTCTGGCAACACAGTGAACAGCTGAGGTGTCTCACTTCTGCAAAGGACAATGGGGTCAAGCCCAAAAAAGGAAGAGACAAAATGGTCTCCAGGAGGGGAAGCCAAAAACAAAGGTGGCACCTCCACCCCGCTCCTTGGAGAGATTTAGCGATACCCAGGGGCACAGCCTCTGCAGTTCATGGAGGCCCATGAGAGAAAAGAATTGGGTCAGGGGGAGGAGGCACAGTGCTGATTCCAGGGGACAGAGGCTGGGAGGGATACAGACAGAGCTAAGGGGCCCCTTGAACCAAGTTAGGGGATCAGAGACCAGGACTGCTGCCTGCAACAAAAGGCTAAAGGTCAGAGAGGCTGCAAATTTCCAAGAGAACTCTGGTACAGGAAGCTGGCAAGAGAGAACAGGCTACAGCAGTTCCTGCCCAAAGCTGTGCCTGGAGTTCTAATGTATTAATACGTGACCCACACTCCAGCCCTTCCAATGTTGCAAGGGCCATCCCCTGCCAGTTTCATCAATTTCGGGGATTACACCGGGAACACGAGCAAATCTACCACTATCACCCCAGACTATATCCTCATCTCTACCTCTCCCACTGGAAGAGGTGACAATCTAGTCTCCTTACAGGAGCCACAGTGCATGCTTTAAAACAGCATTCAGATCTAGTCAGACCTTTGCTCAAAACCTTCTGAGGCTTCTGATTACTGTTTGAATAAAATCCAAGCTCCTTACCACACAAGACCTAAAGAGTTCATAGTCCGGGCCTTTGCCCAGTCCCCCCTCACTATGTCCACAGTACGCTTCTTTTTATTCCTTAGATATGCAAAGCTTGAGGCTTCTGAGAAGTCTCAACAGGAACCAGATTTATACCCTCCTGCCTGAAACAACCGGAAAAATGGGCAAAATATATGGAACAGTTGTTTTCAAGACATCAGACATAAGGCAACAAAAGACAGTGATTCCTGTAAGACAGGAAACATGTAAGGTGAGCCCTTCAGTTGCCCCAGCATCCTGCATTGAGAGTTTCTAAGCCACAGAACAAACACCACCCACCTAGAGTCCAGAGGACTCCAGAGTTAAGATGAAGCTGAAAGACCAGGGAGAGGAAGGCAGCTAAAATTTGTAGGACAGAATACTGGAGAATACAGCAGAGAGACAACTCAAGAGACCTACAGAGTGTCCTCCTCAAGTATTCAGGTGAGTACTGGGCAGCATATGCCTATGAGGAAACTACCAAGGCTGGGGAAAGAATCGCCCAAAAGGATTAGCAGTGCCGGGCGCAGTGGCTCACGCCTGTAATCCTAGCTATCTGGGAGGCCGAGGTGGGCGGATCGTTTGAGCTCAGGAGTTCGAGAGCAGCCTGAGCAAGAGCGAGACCCCATCTCTACTATAAATAGAAAGAAATTAATTGGCCAACTAATATATATATATAAAAAAAAAATTAGCCGGGCATGGGGCGCATGCCTGTAGTCCCAGCTACTTGGGAGGCTGAGGCAGCAGGATTGCTTGGGCCCAGGAGTTTGAGGTTGCTGTGAGCTAGGCTGACACCATGGCACTCACTCTAGCCTGGCCACAAAGTGAGACTCTGTCTCAAAAAAAAAAAAAAAAAAAAAAAAGGATTAGCAGTAACAGTACCTGCCACTCACTCAGCACTGGTAATAGTAATGATTCCCACTAGCCAGAATAAAAAACCTCATTCACAAGGCACTGGGTAGAGCTTACAGAAGAGCATTGTGCCTATAACGAGGAGGACTGAGCATTGCTTCAGTCCCACCTGATGAACCCAAAAAGCAAGACTTGAAAGGATCAAATTGTTTAAAAATAACTGTCTCCCTGAATAAAGGTAAAGATGTACAGGAGTACAAAAATACCCTGGACCCATGAAAGTAAATTCCACAAAGCCTAGCATTCAATCAAAAATTATTGGGCATGGCTGGGCGCCATGGCTCACGCCTATAATCCTAGCACTCTGGAAGGCTGAGAAGGAAGGATCACTTGAGGTCAGGAATATGAGACCAGCCTGAGCAAAAGGGAGACCCCGTCTCTACTAAAAATAGAAAAAATTAGCCCAGCGGGTTGGCATGCACCTGTAGTCTCAGCTACCCAGGAGGCTGAGGTAGGAGGAACGCTTGACCCCAGTCTGAGGTTGCAGTGAGCTATGATGGTGCCACTGCACTCCAGCCTGGGCAATAGAGTGAGACTGTCTCAAAAAAAAATTAGAAGAGCTTCAGTGAGGAATATGACAACTTCAATATACCCAACAGATGTGTAATTGGAGTTCCCAAAGGAGAGAAGAAAAAGAACAGACTAGAAAAAAATATTTGTAGAAATAATGGCCAAAAATTTTTTAAAATGAATAAAACCTATAAAACCATAGATCCAAGATGCTCAACAAACCCCAAGCAAAGAAACATTCAGAAAACCACACCAAAGTACATCACAGTCAAGTTGCTCAGAACCAGCAATAAAGAGAAAATCTTAAAAACAGCCAGATAAAAATGACACAGTATATACAAAGGAACAAAGGTAAGAATAATAACACATTTTTCATCAGAATCAATGCAAGAAACACACTAGAGTAACATCGTAAAAGTACTGAAAGGGAAAAGTAAATTGTCGACCTGGAATCCTATACTCAGTAAAAATCTTTCAAAAATGAAGGTTAAATAAAGAACTTTTTAAGACTACAAAGGCTGAAAGAATTCAAAACCAGCAGATCCATACACCAAGAAATGTTAAAGGAAGCCCTTCAGGCAAAAGGAAAATGGTACCAGATAGAAACCTGGATATACACAAAGAAATGAACTAAAAATGATAACTACATGGGTTCATATGTGATTGTTATTTAACTCTCTCTAAAGATAACTGACCAGTTAAACAAAAATAACAACCATATAGTACAGGATTTATAACACATATAAAAGTAAAATACATGACAATAGCACAGAGGTGGGAAGAAAGAAATGAAGTATACTGTTGTAGGACTCTTATTATTATTACCCAGAAGTGGTTTTATTACCATGGGAAGTTAGATCACAATAGAAATGCATATATAAACCCAAAAGCAACCACTAAAATAACAAAACAAGGACTTACAGTTAATAAGCTGGCAAGGAAGATAAAATGGAATCATAAAGAAACATTCAATTAATTCAAAAGGTTAAAAAAAAAAAACCCAGGAAAAAGGGAACAAAGAACAGAATGGATAAAGAGGTCATTTCATGACAAAGGGATTAATTCATGAAGAAGACTTAACAATCCTGCATGTTAATGTACCTAAAAATAGAGCTTCAAAATGCATGACTACGAGAAGCGCGCCTCTGCCCCTGCTCAGGCTAGCAGCTGCCCCTACCCCCAGGTCATCCTGTGGCAGGCTCTTCCCTAACATTCAGCTCTCAGCTCAAACACCACTTCCTCACTGAGGCCTTCCTGCCACCACCTCCCTCTATGGCCCATTACCCGGTTGGCTCTGCTTCATGTCCTTATCCATATCCTGAAATTACCTGGTTCTCTGATTACCTGTTTACCTCAACTGTCTTTTTTACTGTTGACTCCCCATTGCCTAGAGTAGTGTCTGGCACAGAGTTGGTGTTTAATAATTGTTAAAGAAAGAGAAAAAAGGAACGAAACTAAGCCAGCCAACCTAGAGGCTGAAGGGAAGTAAAAGTCCTCCCCTCTTGGCTGGCCTGGTTTTCTCACCCATCCATCGCCTCCTCAATCTTCTTCTTTCTCAGCTCAATGAGTTCAGGGGTCTCCATTCCAGCTGGGACTGATGAGAACCCTCCAGGAGTGATGAGGCCACTATAAAAAGATGAACAAGTGCTGGAGTACAGAGAAAGCCCCCCAAAATAGGCCACTTCAGAGAGGCAAACTCTGTTTCCCCCACCTGTCTGCAGGGGTAATAAAGCCTGTCTCATCTGGTTTGTCTTCATCACTTTCCTCCTCTTCCTCTTCTTCTGAAGATTCTTCATCAGATGGCTCCAGTTCCCCCCAAGGGGTCCTATCAATCTCTTCTTCCTCAGTCTTGGTCTGAAAGAGATCACTCATTCATTCAACAAATATTTATTAAGGACCTATCATGTGCAGACTTGTAAGCTAAAGGGATGTAAGAGTAAACACAGACAATAAGCCCGACTTACCTAGAGCTCATGCTCCAGTGGAGAGCTTGGACTAATATCTCAGGAGAATGTACGCCCATTTTCAGACTTTGAAATCTCAGAACACCCAGCTCCCTGATAATGAAGCTATAAACCAACTACTTCTAACCTTCATGACATTAAGTAAAACCAAGCTGGCCAGTCCACATCCCATACCTGAAATTCAGCAGCATTGGTTCCAAACACGTCCCCATAGAGTGGTTTCCCAGTCTCATCTACTGGGGGTTTGCCCCAGCCACCAGCGTGGTACCCGAAGGAACAGCTCTGCAAGAGAAGGAGCACGCATTGGTTCCACTCCTAGGCTCCAAAAGAAACATGGGAGCCCTAAAAAAAAGTCACACTCCAAAGTACAGAACACACACTTGGGAACTCTGGAAATTATGATTGCAGAATAGAATTAAATGTTAGAAAGCATTAGAAAGCAAAATTAATAAGCAATTAAAATCTGGAGGCAACAGGATGGGGAGACAGGAAACATAAGTATGCTTGCTAATAACCTCATTTTTCATGGTAAAGTCTATGCTGTCTGAAACCAAAACATGTACTTTAAAAACATGACTCCAATTTCTTACTGATTTTTCCTAACTTTGGAAAGCTGGCTTGTGTAGAATCTACTTCTCTTAAAAGGCAGAAACTTTTATGTAAAGTTTAACAATACTACTTCTTCACTTTAATGATTTTATTGTCTGTTAATTTTTTTAACTTAATGCTTTTTATTTAGAAATAAGAATAAATTTGATGCCATTGAGAGAAAATTATTTCTGTCTGTCCATGTATCTACCAGAAACATTTGGAAACAATATCCACCAAATGTTAAATTTCACTATTTCTGAGTGGTGAAACTGTGATTTGTTTTCCTCTTTGTACCTGTCAATTCTGACTGAATACTTTATCATGACCATGTCGCTTTTTTAAAAAACAAAAACCATTACTGTTGGCTGGATGTGGTGGCTCATGCCTGTAATCCTAGCACTCTGGGAGGCTGAGGCAGGAGGATCGCTCAAGGTCAGGAGTTTCAGCAAGAGCGAGACCCCGTCTCTACTAAAAAAATAAAATAAAATAAAAATAGAAAGAAATTATCTGGACAACTAAAAATATACAGAAAAAAAAATTAGCTGGGCATGGTGGTGTATCCCTATAGTCCCAGCTACTCGGATGGCTGAGGCAGAAGGATTGCCTGAGCCCAGGAGTTTGAGGTTGCTGTGAGATAGGCTGATGCCATGGCACTCTAGCCCAGGCAACAGAGCCAGACTTTGTCTCAGAAAAAAAAAAAAAAAAAAAAGGAATAAATAAAATACTATTTTTTTAAAACAGAAATATAGTATACAAATATTATGTCAATAAAAATTTTGAAAAAGAAATAAGATCATCCTCCAGTTACACAGCAGAGGCAGCCAAGAATGAAGAGAAGGACAATGCTCACCTCGGGGATGGGCGAGTTCAGGCCGGGGATTTTCAGGTTGGGGTAGGACGGGGGTGGCCCATATCGCTGCATGGCAATCAGCCACGGGGGAGGGACCTTGTGGGCATTCTGCAGGAGAAAGGGAACAGGATACCGTCTGCCTAACCCTATCCCCGGCTCTCCCTTCCGCCCCAATTGCCACCCTCTCCCCTGCTTCCCCAGCCAGCTGACTGCCACTCACTGGTCCTACTGGCATCCCCAAGGAAATCCTTAGCTCGTCAGACAAATCTCCTGGCTTCTTCTCCTTCAGTCGTGTCTCAAACTCCTTCCCCTAAGGAAAAGGCAGAGCGAGCTGTATTGTGGACACCAGGCACGTGCTGGGAGCTCAATGGCAAAAGGACATGAGAACGAGGATGACAGTCCCTCTGCACTGCCTGGCTCCCACTCTGCTGCTCACCGCTATTTCCCGGGGCCAACCTGGGGGGGCGGGGCGGGCAGGAATAAAGGCCAGTGCTGAGGGGA
Source organism: Mirza zaza (assembly GCA_008750895.1). Lineage (NCBI taxonomy): Eukaryota > Metazoa > Chordata > Mammalia > Primates > Cheirogaleidae > Mirza > Mirza zaza. Next base: position 55,873 of record VSMD01053372.1, read on the forward strand.
AAGGCCAGACACCCAGTGCTGTCACTGAGGCAGCGTGAGAACATGGACCGCTACGACTGGCTTTCTCACCTGTAAAATGAGGGCCTTTGGTAGGATGGTCTCCAGGATCCTTGCGCCCCCAAAATCCCATGACATCATGGTGATTAATATTTCAATGATCAGAAAAAAATAAAAACTTTTCTCCCATACCCAATATTAAATGTTTCCTAAAAGCATCTGCCACTTGGCCCCTCATCCCTATTCCACTCACCACAAAGTATTATCAATTCAAAGACATGGTCTATATCACTCTTCCAAAAAAGGACTTCACTTTAAAATCACAAATTCCATCTCATCTGAGGGTAGTCATGGGCAATTCTAAGGCAGAGGAGCTGCTGTTCCAGCTTCAAAAGCCCTTCTGACCAAGGGTTAGATTGTCATGCCCCACAGCCCAGCAGGCATCCCCAGACCCCTCCCGAACCTCATAGTACAGGTCCCCATGGATGGTCAGCTTTGGTTTGGTCTGCCACTTGAAGAAGGCATCATGCAGTTTCTGGTAGTCAATGTCAATCTTGCCCATCTTGGGCCGAACCTTCTCTCGCATTTTTGACTTCATGGTCTTCTGTTCTTCCTGTGGAGAATGGCAAGAGACATGCCTTAACAGGTTCTCACCAAGTTCACCTCATTAGAGAAATCTGGCTCCCAACTCCCCAAAGAGATCTCAATTCTCTCACTCTGAAAGTCATCAAAATCCTTCCTGCTCAAACTCCCCAAAATTACATAATCCATGCTGAACAGGATAGATTTTATAAAATCAGCCTCAGCTATGTATGTCAATAACTATATTTCAAACCATCTCATCAAGAGATGGATCTCATCAGTTGTCTCTGGAGAGGACTGGCTGACTAGAGTCTAACTGGAAGGCAGAGACTTCCCGGGTTCTTTTGTGACTGCCAAATTTTTGCACTACAGGCAAGCATTACTGTTCTAAGTACCTAATTAAAACCTTTACATTTAAGACGTAAATGTACACAACCACCATGAATCTCTAGCCACAAAGTACATCAGGGAAAGGAGTCACCAGGTGAGCTGGCAGAGGGAAGGCAGGGGAGGAAGAGAGGGGGAGGAAAACAAAAGGATAATGAGACAGTAAAAGTAGGTGGGTTTTGGGAACCAGGTGCCAATTCTGAAGGAGCCTGCTGTGAACAGCGGGGATCCCCAAGGGCAGGTCTGAGCCCCAGCCAGACCCTACCTTTTCCTGCAGGGCCTCCCGCATCTCCTGGATGCCTGTGCGTTTGATGAAGTCTGGCAGCTCGAACGGGGGCTTCTCAATACCCCGTTTACCCTGCAGGTACTTGCGCTTAAAACACCAGTGGCGTGGCACAGGCACGGAGTTCCGAGTGGCCTTGAGGTGAACCAAGAGCTTAGGGTCCTGTGCCGTCACATCATGCATCTCCACGACATCAGGCCGAGCCACCAGCTAGAAAACACAGAGCAACACAGTTCTAGAAAGCCCCAACCTCTCAGGTCTAAAGCTCTCCTTCTCTTCCTCAATAAACCCACGCCTGAATCACCCAAACCGCTCCGAGACCTCCCCGACACCTCCCAAAGCAAAGCTGCTGTGGGGTTCCAGGGGCTCCTCACAAGGGCTCCTCACGGGGTCTCCCAGCTGGGCTCCATCCAGGGCCTGCGGGATGGTCTCGGGCCTCACCTGCTTGAGCTCAGCCACAGTGAAGCGATTCATCCGGCGCATCTTCTTCTTGGACAGCTTGGGGGCTTCTGGCTTCTTTTCCTAGAACAGAACAGTCACCTCTTTTGAGCAAGACTCTAAGGTGTGAATCAAACTACACTGACCACCCCAAAACTAAGCCACCAAAGCCCCACAAGACTTTGCCCCCATGGTCCCTCTCAGGATGTATCTTAGCCACCAGTGCCCAGAGCCCGTTCCCCATCACGAGGGCTGGGCCTGACCTGTTCGTCATCACTGCTGTCATCGTCACTGTCCTTGTGCTCCTCCTCAAAGCCCTTCTTCTTGGGGGCTGCAGAATTCTCCAGTTTGTCAAGTTTCTCTGGCTCTTTCTCTTTCTCCTTCTTCACATCGTCGGTGAGCTGAAGAGGCAGACCACATGGGAATCCCAGCCCTGAAAGATGCCTCCTCTCTCACCCCGTCCCCACCCCCTCCCTGTTTAGCTCCGTCCCTGCAGAGCGCCGCTCCTCACTCCTCGTACCTTGAAAGCCTCAAAGATCCTCTTGAAGAAGATGAAGTTGGGCTCGTAGATTTCAGGTTCTTCAGTCACATACTCGATCTCAACATCGGCAGCTGGGGAGTCAGAGCCCCGGGACCGGGCTGAGTCTTTCTCTCGGTCCCCAGAGCTCTCAGATGACACCCCCCGCACCCGCTGGGGCTTTTTCTTTTTCTTTCGGTTCCGACGCTTCCGGTTTTTCTGTCGAGACAAGACATGCCAGCTGGGTCGGAGAATCTAGGTGCCGTGTCTGCCTCCCAACCCCGAGCTCCTCACTCAACGTCCCCAACAGTCCAATGCCCGGCCTCTTCCCCAGGAGGCAGTCTCGGGAAGGGGCCTCACAGTCAGACTCCAAAGTTCTGCCCCTCTCAAGCTGTGTGCCTCTTAGAACCCCAGCTTTTTCAGGGGTAAAACATAGGTGTGCACGGTACTCAGAATCCAAAGGGAAATTACATGAAAAACATCTTAAGATGTTTAGGACAGGAACTGGCACAAAACAACTGCTGCTGCTGCTCCCTAAACACTGACGGCTGGTGTTTAGCACCCAAGCCCCATCTCCCGCACGCCTTCTAGAAACAGAGTGTCACTCTGTTGCTCAGGCTAGAGTGCCGTGGCATCAGCCTAGTTCACAGTAACCTCCAACTCCTGGCCTCAAGCGATCCTCCTTCCTTAGCCTCCCGAGTAACTGGGACTACAGGCATGCGCCACCATGCCCAGCTAAATTTTTTTCTATATGTTTTTAGTTGGCCAATTAATTTCTTTCTATTTTTAGTAGAGACGGGGTCTTGCTCTTGCATAGGCTGGTTTCGAACTCCTGACCTTGAGTTATCTGCCTTGGCCTCCCAGAGTGCATACCTCTTTTTTGGATATGGACACTGTGTCCTCCTCAGTCTCTGATGCTGACTGGCCCAGGGATGAGCGAGTGTCTGTTTCCATTTCCTCTTCCTCTGTAAGGAAGGATGGTGGTGACCAGAGTCTCTTCTTGGTGCCACTGACCTGATAACTCGGCCACGTTAACCTACCTTTCCCGAAAGCCACTCTCTCCCTAAACCCTCCTCAGGGAAGGAGTGCAGGAGCGAGGACTCAGCCTCGGCCGCCTCAGGACACCCCCACACTCACCCTGCTGAGAGTTCATCTCCTCCTGGCGGCTCTCCTTCAGCTGCAGGATCTTCTCCAGGGCCTGGGGGATCTTGGGGCCCACAGAGGGGTCATCCATCTGCCAGAGACCATCCAGTCAGAGGGGAATCGCAGTGTCCTTTCCCTCTGATGTCCACCTCTCCTAGCAGAAGGCTGCTGACCAGGTGAGGAGCAGCACACATTGGCTACGCCAACTGGACTCAGTGAGGTCCTGTATCCCTCAGGGGGAACCCCAGAACTCTGCCCCAGAAATGTCTCCCCAGTCCCTCTGTCCTACCCTAAATATATTTTAACTAAGCAGGGCTTCTCCCTCCCCCCAAGAACTTAAGTCCCCCATCTTCACATAGAATCCTCCTCTAAAAATCCAGAAATAGCCCCAATCTGAACCACCAATCTCCTGTCCCTAGGAAGAAATCATCAGTCTCACCTCTCTGTTCTCATCTCCAGGGGGTGGGGGGGGACCACGAGGCCGAGGAACAGGGGCTCCCATGGGCAAAACAGTGGGAGTGGGGCCCACCGGGCCCACTGGAGCAGCCACTGAGAGACGGGATAAAGACATACAACATTAGAAGAAACAAAACACTCATTTAAAAAACTACCTCCCTTGCTGAAAGCCACCGTGATGGTTATCCTTCAGGGGAAGGGGTGAAGAGAAGGGAGCCTAGGAGGCTTTTGGGGTCCTGGTAATGTTTTGGGTCTTGGTCCAGGTGCTGGTTATGCGTTGTGTTCTGTTTGTGAAAATTCACTGAACTGTACATTTACAGCATGTGCACTTTTTAAAATGTTATAGATAGTTAAAAAGTTTTTTAGGCTGGGTGCCGTGGCTCAGGCCTGTAATCCCAGCACTTTGGGAAGCCAAGGTGGGAGGATCACTCGAGGTCAGGAGTTCAAGACCTGCTTGGGTAACACAGCCTCTACAAAAAAAATTAAAAATGAGCCAGGCATGGTGGCACCTGCCTGTATTCTCAGCTACTTGGGAGGTTGAGGCCAGATGATTGCCCAGGAATTTGAGGTTGGAGTGAGCTATGATGATGCCACTGCACTCCAGTCTGGGCAACAGAGAGAGACCATGTCTCAAAAAAAAAACATGCGGGGTTTTTTGTAAAGTTTTAACTCACCTCCCTGCCCCTCCTCTTCCATTCCAGGGCCTCACTCACCTCGAGGACCCAGAGGAGTACGCACACCCATCTGGCCCATGTCTTGTGGGGGCCGAGGGACAGGGGTGCCCATCTTGGCAATCTCCTGCTGCCGTTCCTGCTCCAGTAACACGGCTGCCTGGGGGAGGGAAGTGGGAGTGAAAACAGCTTGAACACACGTTTGGCAGGCAGCCCCTGGCAAATGCATTCTCTCGGCTGGGTTAATCGGCCCAAGGAGAATAATCAGGAACCACTCGGGTTCTGACGTCCCCTCCTCCCCCACACTCCCAAGCTGTGGATCCAAATGGAGCAGACGTCTCATCACAATGGAAAAGTCCTGGAACTAACGCCAAGGAAAACACTACCTTCTCTTTTCCAATGACAGCTTTCTTCCCCAGAAGATTAAATCACATAAAAGTACCTTTTGAGTTCTTTTCTTATACCTACCCCTCAACATCCAGCACATTCTGAGCACAGACAATACTTCATACCTATTTCCATACTTGTTGCTTCTCATGCATACTTTCTAGTACTCCTGAGTAATCCACTAGGTAACAACTGATACAACACACCTCTGGGAACAAACATCTCACATAACATTCCCAAACTTAAACTCATCATATTTAGTCTAACAACAATACAAATGACTAAATTAGCCCAGAGACTTCTTCAGGATACCTAGAATGATGTCACGTAGGACTAGTTGGCATCAGCAAACATTCTGTGTGATGAGCCAGACAGTAAATATTTTAGGCTTTATGGGTTGTTGTATAGATTGTTACATAGTCTCAGCTTGAGTTTTTTTTTTTCTTATAACCCTTTAAAAATATAAAAACCATTTAGCTCACAGGCCATACAAAAACAGGCCATAGGTCATAGTCCACCAATCAGGGGTGGGGAAGCTGCAGCCTTAAGGCTACATGTGGCCTTCTAGATCTTTAAGTGCAGCCTTTTGATTGAATCCAAGTTTTACAGAACAAATCCTTTTATTAAAAGGGGTGCAGCAGAGAAAGATGAAGCTTTTCTTGCCTCCTTTGGTGCTTAAAAAAGAAATATCTTGAAATCAGAAGACTGTAGGTTTCCCACCCCTGCATGGGAGAAATAGAATTCTTTGAGAGACACTAAAACTTAGTGACGGACGAGTTAACCTATAAGGAAAACATGAATGGTGTACCTCGTTTTGAGCACTAAGCATAATAAGTGATAGTCAATGAATTTGATGTTGAGGTCAAAGGTTACGGGGAGGGGCATTACCC
>VSMD01053377.1:0-12525 GCA_008750895.1 Mirza zaza
AGAGAGAGAGAGAGAGAGAGAGAGAGAGAGAGAGAGAGAGAGAGAGAGAGAGAGAGAGACAGACTGATCTCACCCAGTCACATAAAAGTAATTATAATGGGCAAAGTACTTGAAATTGTACTTATATTCTTATATCCTTTACAGAAAATGTTTTATGTGTAATTTTTGTGTGTGTTTTAGTTAGTAATCTATAAAGTATGTTTTCAGATTTATATTTTATCTCAAGTCAATGATTCCATTACCAATTTTCATCTACAAAATTCCTTAACCTACAGTCTGTTAAAGACACTGCAACTGGTAGGAGGGATGCAGATTTAAGAAAAGAGTCCCTGCACTGAAGAATCAATTAGTCTCATAAGGGAGATAGATAAGACCACCCTACCTGTGTTGATGAGTGATGAGATGTGAGTGAGTGAGTGGGGTACCATAAGAACATATAAGGAAACACCTAATAGAAAATAGGGTGGGATATATTAGGGGAGGTTCCATTTAAAAGGTAATTCCTGAACTGTGTCTTAAGATTAAATAGGAGATAATCAAGCAGGGAAGGTGATGAAGGTTGTTCTAAGTATTTTGATAAAACATAGGTTTGAGATTGGAGGGATGGTGGTGAAAGACAAGACTAGATAAACAGGAAATACTGTATTTAAAGATCTTACTTACTATTGGAACTGGATTTTAATTAATAGGTCTACAGGACATTGTAGGTACAAGTAAGTACCTCTCTTCTTTGCAAGGTGAAATCTCCTGTCCCTAACCCTAAGATGTCTCTCCCAGATTCTATTATTCTAATCATTATCACGTATTTTTTAAAAAAATAAACCCTCTGGCCTAATAAAATCTCAATCAAATTGAACATTTTAACCCTCTGGCAAGCTTGGCCTAGCTTAGCCTGGGAAACTCAGAGCAACTTGCACGACTTTTATACACAGCTCTATGACTACCATCCCATACCTGCCTCAACCTTTAATTATTGCCTCAGGGTAGGGAAGTCAGATGATGGAGCAAAGGGTCTTTCTTGGCTGCAAAGAGTTATAATTTGCAGTGGATGGGTGGGGAGGACTTCCAGTGCTACCTCTGTCTCTTGGGGAGCTTTAGCAATTCTGAAGGAATTCTCCCACCACAGATTTCTAAATGTAGTCACTTAGCAATGGTGATTCCTTCCCCAGCTAGTCAGTGAGCCTCTCCATGAAATCTAGATTCTGGTCATCTACAACCAGGACCTTTTGGTTGGAGACATCTTGACCACCACACCAAGTATGCTCTTTGCTTTTTATCAGATAGCCTCAAAGGAGGAGATTAGGTAAGGTCACAACTATTAATAGATTTTGGAGCCATTTTGCAAGTCTTACATACATGGTCTAATAGTCCCTCTTTAGAGTATGAATACTTGGCATTCATAATCCTTAGCCTTGGGACCTAGCCAAAATTTCCAGACAGGAAGAGTGCTGTGTTCACAACCAGTTTACTATGCTATGAGGTTTGCATTTTATCATAAAGACAAGGCCACTGAAGAAGTCTATGAGGTATGCTTGGAAAGACAGACTGGAGGGGTTAGGTAGATAGCCAGGGATTCCAAGTCTCCTAGGGACAAAAGTGGGTTCCCAGCCTTGGTGCTGCCTCAAGCAATTGCTCCACCTGGGAAGAAGGACAATGGTGGACCCCAGGTTCTGTCTTGGTGCTGCTCCACCTTAATCCAGTCCCAAGCAACTGCCATACCTAAGAGAGGAGGGAACACCCTACTAATCTACCAATCAGAACTCAGCAGGCCAACTGCTAAAGAACGCAGAGCACTCTCTAGCCCATGGGCCAAGCAGCATAGGTAGAAGTGAAGATGAAATTCAGTTCCAGCTCAGAAACCTACACTCATAAGTACTAGAGAATCTGGAAGGTGACTTAGCACAACCTAAGGCTAATTATCATGTCATTAGCTTAAATCTAAGTTGTGGTTCACACCCTGTCCCCACACCATGGGCTTTCAGGGAGGCTCATAGGAGATCTGCATGCACAGTAAGACTCAGATCATATAACTCTCAACTGTTCATCAAAATTGTCCCATGATGATGTTTGAACCACGGGGAAGTCCCTATGCAGACACTATAAAACAAGACCCAGACCATAACCAAGTTCTTTTGCTATGATAGAGGGTCTGGTCATCATCTGTGGCGTATGTACCTTGCTCTGTAAACCTGTATCTTGCTCTTGCTCTATAATCCTGTTTTGTTCCCTCTCAATAAATTTCGCCTCATACTTGCTTTATCTTGGTATGTCTTGTCATTCTTTGGCCAAGAGCACATGAACACAGAATGAGATTGCCAAACCCGACAGAGGGAGACATCAGAAGCAGGAATTCCTATTAGGCAGCTATTACACTGCTATAATGGAGGAAAAAAACAATGAGATCCCAGATCACGCTAGTAGCATTAGGAATGGTGATGTGGGAAAAGAGTTGAGAAATAGTAAGGAGGCAGAATTGAGATTATCTGAGCCTGGAGATGTTGTTTTTGGTTTACGGTTCATTAGTTAGTCTGTTTGTAGATTTGTTTGCCTTTAAGAAAGAACAAGAGAAAACAGAAATAGTGGACAGAGATGAGCAAAGTCATTAAAGAGTCAGGAAAAAGATCCAAGAGAAGATTGTCAGCCTTGAACAAAACAGAGTACAATTTACGTGAGTCAGAAATAAAGGAGATGGATGAAGATAGTTCGGATGTGAACAGATTGGGCAAAAGAATAGATTGGGTAGTTCTCAACTAATTTTTTTCATATCTGAATAGAGGCTAGTTACTTAAAATGAAAGAGGATATGGTATAGTGGGAGGAAAGCAGGTTTGAAATAATACCTTTTTTTTGAGAATTGAGTGAAGGTATTGTCTAAGGACAAATAAAAACGTTTTACAATCATCAATAATTTCTTGAGGAAAAATATCCTTTTCCTTTTTTATGTGAATTTTTTAAAAATCAAAATACTAAACTATAACAATCAATGAAAAATTGTGGCTAGTTTAAGCATTTAACTATCAAATAAATGTCAATTTATTTTAACAAATGGAAGAAAATAGGTTACTTCCTCAGAGATTTAAATTTTTAAAGATTAATCATTATTAAAGATTAGAAACATTGTTACTATGATAGAATATACTATATGAGAATGTTCAAAAACAAAACCTAAAGTGTAAATAATTTATGAAATGAATAATGACATTTTTAATTTCATCCTATCATTCTCTACATAACATATCTCATGTTGTAGGTGCTTAGAATACATTTCTAAGATAAATTAATTTTTCTAACTCAAGAATATTAGAAATATTTAAAATCATTTACATGTTACAAGTATGTAAATCATAACGCACTACAAAAATGTAAGATATTTATACTGCAAAGACTAGAATTGACAGGCACATAATTTTCAAATATATAGAGTTGAGTAATGAAAGACAAATGGTCCTTTTATTGTATGGTAGAAATTACTCTTAATGCAGGGTGATGTGTTACAAGCACTAAAGAAACTTCAAAGCTTTGTTAAAGGTGATCATTCTTCACAAATTCAGTTGTTATGTGAGACATACCTTAGGCATAACACAGACAAGTTGGAAACAATTTTTCAAAAAAATTAAAAATTCTGTAATTACCTTTAACATAATATGCATGAAAATAAGATTTCAAAAAAGAAAATAAAACTATATATTTTATCCAATATCTCTTTAAAACTATATATGTAAATATATATACTACCATGTGTTTTTAATTATATTTTAACTTATCTTGTTATTCTGTCAGTGATATTTATTGACAAATGTGCATATATATAACATACTATATACATATTTATACATGCACACACACACTATGTGTGTGTGTGTGTATAGTTGGAATACAGGGAAAGGATATTCAGTGCTTTTTTCCCCACATTGAAAAAACTTTTCTTAAATGTCAGGGTCTGTGCTGAATTCCAAGTACAGAGAGAGGAATCCCAGTCCCTGTCTGCAATGAGCTCATAGTCCCTTGGAAATCCCATTCATTTCTATACCCCAGTACAAAAGAACAATAAACAGGTATCACTTTCTGTGAACCAAGCACTGTGCTAAGCACTTCACAGGTATGACTTCATTTGATGGGCACAAAAACTCTATCAGCAGGTACCACACTAAGGCACACATTTTACAAATGAGGAAACCAAGGCACAGAGAGTTTAAAAACCCAGAAAAGCAGTGGGATGGGAGGGGTAGGTCTGGGGGTGGGGGGGTACAAGAACTCTATGTTCCTATCTTGGCTTGGCCACAAACCTTCTGTATAGATCCCGAGCAAGTTCTTTCCACCTCAGTGTCACTGCCTGCAAAAGGGACTCATGGAGCTCTGTAAGCTACAAGGAATCTATGGCAGTGGTTCTCAAATACTATTATTCCCAAATAAAAGAAAAGGCTAGGGAGCTTCCAAATGTCTGGATACCATGGTGGGATCCCAGACTGTTTAAGTCAGAATGTCTGGTGGTGAAAGCCAGGTATCTGTTCTTATGCAGCATGTTTAGCGGACCTGGGTTGCTATCTACTTTACTGTGAGAAGGAGAAAACAAGCAGCCTATTCTATTTACATTCAAACACAAAGAGATATTTGGGACTCGATTTTTTTTTAAGTGGATACCACCCTTGCACTTTGGATCACCATCAAGGAAAACCAAAGAGACCATGGAGAGGAAATCTAACAGAACCTTAATCCTCTACTCCATTCTTACTATGCAGGTCCAGTGAAAATGAGTTTGTGACAGTCCTTTCTATTCAAAACTAATGAGTCATAGTTTTTGTAGGTGTGAGTTACCAAAATGTATATATTATCCCATTTGTTAAGAAGATTTGGTTTTGTGTGGAGTTTCACTTAATGCCCAAAATTGGGATTATGATGGTTTATTCTCATTTCCTCACATTTATAAGGAAGGTTCAAGATTTCCTTGGCCTCCATCTTTATAGGAAAGCAAATATGCAAACATCTTTCCTCCCAGATACTTGTGATTCTAATTTATAGCTGTAATAATCCCAAGCATTGTGTTCCCTATGATATCAATGTAGTTATTATTTACATATTTTTATTTTCACAGATTTATTTTGCTTTCACTAGCCTCCATTTACTTATTAGTTTATTTGCATTAATAGGTCAATTACATAAATATCATTCTATTTGTGTTCAATTTGTGAGCATAGTCTTAATATATGGTATGTTACAAAGGTTCATAATAAGAGCAAGAACTATATTTTAGAAAAATTAATGAAAAGAGAATGCTTTTTAGATTACATTACTAATGTTAACTGTTTCAGTAATTAGATTTATTTTATCATAAATGAACATAAATTTGGGGGCTCTGGAACATGTAAGAAATGTTTTGAAGTAATTCACCTTAAAAGCTTTTATTCAAGAATGAATTATGTTGGCTTTGTGGGAGAACTTTAGATAACTCAGTATACAGGAGCAAAGATTCTAGTTGTTTCTAAATACTTCATCTTTAGCCTTATTTACTTTATCAGAGAGAAATTAGAAACTTTTTTTTTAGCTAAAACATATCTTTAAATTGAGTTTTCTTCTTTAGTAGTTTCTTATAAAATCATACATATTCCCATCTTATGATCCAGCAATCCCAATTTTAGACATATAATCCCCCCATCCCAGCAAAATAAAAGCATAAATCCATATCAAAAGGATTTATAGAAGTTTTGCTGCTATTTATAATAACAAAAAAAAAGGTCAGAAACATGAATGTACATCAGCATGAAAATGGATACACAAATTGTGGTATATTAACATGATGGACTACTACACATTAATAAAAAAGAAGAAATTACTGCCACACACAACATATAAATGAATCTCAAAAGCATTATGCTTTGTGAAGACAGATACAAAAATACATACTGCATGATTTCATTTTATGAAGTACAAGAATAAGGAAAACAGATCTAGAGGACAACAATCAGAACAGGATTTGCCTGAGGTTGGGAACAAACTATAATTTTCTTTCAACAGGAAAAAAAATATCTAAACATATGTGTGTATACACACACATACATATACATATATATTACAAAGCCTGCAGCAAAATATGGTACAGAAATTACTGATATGCTTAACATGCTTTTCTTATAGAACCAAGTAGAATGTATGTATTTAGTTAAAAGAAAGGGTTATCCAACAGAACTTTATAAATACTTATATACATGTACCACTTATATGATAGTGACATAAATATTTATAAAATATATATTCATGTATTATAATATTATTAGAATATACCTTTGGGCGATATAAGATGATGAGATCTTATAATTTTTGTCCTTAAATCATTCTTTATTGTCTTATTTTAAGTAATTTATTCTAAAAGCCTATATCTACCTTAAGAAAGAATAAATGTAGCAAATTAAGTTTAGCCTTATTTCTACCTCCTCCCTGATGAATAAAGAACATGAGTTCTATACATTATTTGTATGGCTTTGAACTTATACCATGGTATTCTATATAACCTTTTTGTGTGTGCTATTAATTTATTTCTTGAAATTTTTTATAATCCTTTATTTTGATCCTTCCGTATATTACTTTATGTCATGAAATGTTGCCAGTTGGTGAACATACCCTATTTACAGACTATTCCATCCTTTAGAACATAATGCATTCCTAAAAAAGAGTGTAAACACTAAATATGCAAAAGGACGTTCCAGGAGAAATGACGTGTGAAACCATACAGTGATTTAGAAATGTGAAGCTGTTTAGCTTAGCTAAGTAAAGCCAATTATACAAGAAAGACAATGATATATGCAACTTTTGAGATGAGAAATCCTGTGAGCGAAAAATGATAGGGCATGTGCATGCATGTATGTATGTATGTTATTCATGGATAATAAAGATGTGCGCTTTATAAATGGTTCTTAATAAAACATAGCTTTAAAATATTCTCAAAGTATGCATGGTTATTAATTATTCAAATATCTCTGCTACTAGGTGACTCCATTCACTTTCCTGTGCCTCTTATTCACTCACTCAACAAATACAGACATGAGACCATGAGATACCAGGCACTGGGAGAGATGCTTGTGGCTCAGCAGTGACTGGGCAGGGTTTAACTGCACGGGGAAGAGAGAGAACAAACAAGTAAACCTTGTGTGCTAAGCACAACAAAGGAGGAGTTGAGGGTGTCAGAAAAGGAAGGTCAATGAAATGAAGAAAGAGAAGTGCTCATTAGTAACACTGAAATCTCTCATTTCAGTAAAGCTGTGTTGTAGGTAATTTGCTTTCAGTTCTCATGGTTCTAGTCACATTTGCTTTAATCACTAGAGAATGCTCCCAGTATCATTTATAAAAATACTTCAAACAATACAGTATGTGTCTGAGTAATTTGACCAGCATCATAGACTCACAACGATCACTCAGTAAATACTACCAGATTACCAAAAGTGACGTGAAGCTACGGGACAACGTTGGTGCTTACTCAGTTCCCCTTTACGTGACCAGGCTCACTCATCCCCCAGCTAGTGAGTGTCAGCAGCTGCTCTATCTCTGGAGAATGAACCTCAAGTGACTAGACTCTCTCCAGGGGGGCTGCCACCCTTCCCTAGTCCCCACCCCTTCTCCATGGAGCCTACAGCCAATGACTGATTCACATGGGAACACAAGAGGCCAACTCCCATCCCTGATGTGAGACCAATTTTGTGGTACAGTTCATGCTAAGCATACCTCATGGGATCAGGATGAAATGAATCTTCTAGCTGAAACCACGTCCTTCCTTAGCTACTTCCCTAACCTGTCTTGCTTCCTTCATTCCCTTGCCGGTTTTTCCTGAGAACAAACAAGAATTTCAATTTCAGGCTCTGCTTCTAGGAGGCCTGCTCTAAAACAACGATACTGCCTCCAAAAATATATATATTTACTGCCTTCAAAAATATATATTTACTGCCTCCAAAAATATATATATATTACTCTTATTTAAAGAGTACAGATTTATATATGTTACATATAATTATTAACATTTATATATAATCCATATTTGCACATTACATATAAGCATATGTAATGGATGCTTAATTTGAAGACTTGGGAAAGTTCTGCTCATGAAGTCTGCTCCTACTAGGGTGGTAAGGGGCAGAATACCCACTGATACTCACTCCGTTTCAGCTAAGTGTTGTTCCCAACTCAGTGATATCTCTTTCCCTGTCTTTCAGGTTTCAACAATTACTAAAACAACATATACTGTCATTCCACTGTTAGCAGAGGACAGAGATAAAATAAGACAGTCACCTTTTTTAAAAAGTAGAGAGACCACACATATATGTGTATATTTACAAATGTCAACTAAATTTTTAGGTCAAAAGTGGTTACAACTCAAATAGTCAAAGTTACTAGAATATCCTAGAAGAATGTAGATACTGTAGTATCCATTGTTTCCATAATACATGTCATTTCAAATAACAGATTTCCCAATTTAAAGGTTTTTTTAAAAGAAAGATCCACACAAATATAAATTCAACCCATATGACGTATCACTGCTGATCCTCTGAAGTATTAAAAAGCTTAACCACAGAACTAGGATACACTCAAATAATTCCCATAAAAAAGACTGGACCAAGTTCAACTAATTTGTTTCAGTAATTTGGATATTATTATATAGGCCTTTTCTAATCCTTTTAATTTTGATAGCTGTACAAACTTAAAATTCTTTGTAAAAAAAAATCAATAAAAGTTAAAGAACAAAAACACATAGAATGTGCTTTTATCTGGAGGTTTCCCTTTCATGGTCAAAGAACATTTTGTTTCTGAGTTATATGGTACTTCTATTAATCATGACTTAAAATCTGTACTTAAGAAAATATGACATGAATGTGTTTTTTATTTTCTTAAATTAAATCCTAACTATTATTTCTGGAATCAAATTTGCAAGTTCAATGTGAATCAATTAACTGCATTTAGGCCATACTTCTTACTTGTTGCCACATGAGAGAGAGAGAAAGAGAGAGAGAGGAAGAGTGTGTGTGTGTGTGTGTTTTGTTTTTCAAAGACTATGCTTTTACTTAGAAAAAGCATTTAAAAATGTACCAATTTTTAAAAAATCTCTTTCATGAATGAGAAAGGTAGAAGAGTTGAAGAGTTAAGTATACAATAACCATGAAATCAAAAATGTATCTTACACATCAGTAACTCTTAACAAGTAACAACCATATATATTTTATTTTATTTCCCAATTTGTCAAATGGTAACAATACCACCACTGCTAAAACCTTCAATAAACCAAATTAGATTTTTATAAACTTAGGAAATAAAATAATTGGCTCCATCCAAATAAAATATTAAAAATATGCCATAAAAGATGCAAACTTAATTGCAAAAAAACAGTTTCTGTTCTGTTTCTTCAGGCAATGCCTGAGGCTTATTACCTCTTTTCTAGGTCTCAGAATAGCAGGTGTAACCGGTGCATTTGGTGCTGAGGTATAACAGCAAGATACCAAATTTAAAAGAAGATAAAAATTATTGTTCCAGTTGTGACAGTACCAACTTAGAATGACAAGTCACAGAGTATACTGAAATATATAGAAAGATATAAATACGTTTTCATGTATATGTGTTATAGCTAAAAACCAAAACAAGAATGAGAAATTATAATTATTCATTGTTTTACCAGTTCTATTTATAATATTCTTTAGAGAATAAACATCTTTTTTTAAAACCATATAACTTTAGACTTATTTATAAAAAAAAATAAAAACAAGGAATACATTTATTGGATGGAATTTAAACATATAAAATTCCAGAAACTTCCTTTCCTGGTAGACCTGGTGATTGTAAATGTTCTCAACTTGGCCATGGCAGGATTTTGAGGCAGAACAAGTCCTCATCGTATGGGACAATCCCTGGCCCCACCCACTAAGTGCCAGCAGCCTTCACTGTGACAATCAAAACACCTTCACATATTTTCAAAAACTTTTCCAGATGTGGCGGGGGAGGGCCGGGAGGGTTGAAAGGTTGTTACATCAGCCCCTGGTTGAGAACATGATCACAGGGGTTGGTATGAAACAGGCTGAATTCAGTAAACCTGGTCCTACTCCCATGGCAGCACTGTAATCTTAGGCAAATTACCCCCTCTGTGCCTCAGTTTACTCTTCTGTAATATGTGTTTAACAGCAATGGTCCTTAAGCCTCTCCGAATCATCCCATGGGTCAAATGAGACAGTCACAATAAAAAAGGCTTTTTAATATATCCAGTGCCACCCCAAACTGTAACATTTGTTTAAATTATCGTATGCTGTACTTTTCATGTTTAATTGGAGAAAATCTGAGGTTTAAAAAAAAGTATGTATTACTCTCTAATTTGCACACAAGTATACTATAATTTGGGGGCTCCGTTTTTTTTTTGCAGTTTTCAGGCCAGAAGCAATTCTAATCCTCGACCTTGTGCTGCAGCCTTAATGAGACCACACAGTTACTTGGTGATAGCTTCAGAAGTGAAGGAAAAGAAGCTGGTATTTAGGAACTGAATAGCCTCTTAAAGGTTTGTTCTGAAAAATCCAGTCTTGCTTAAGTGGCAGCAACAACAATATGCCCATTTAAATTAAATTCTGTGGATTTAGAAAATTACAGATTTTTCCACTTCATAGATTGTCTTCTGTATTTCTACACATATACACAGACACAGACATACACATGCAAGTCACACATGGTACGTTGCTAGCAAGGGTATACCTAAGTAAAAAATTTTCTCTTTTCTTCATTACTGAAGTTGAAAGATCCTTTCTTGCTCTCCTAAGCAGCTTATAAAGCTGTCCAACTCTTAATGGCAAATAACAACATGCCACATTCTGATTTACTGTGAACTTGTGTCATATACCTTCAAGGCGAGAAAAGGTGGCTGTCATTTTATACAAAGAATGGTGCTTCTACAATGCAGTGACAGAACTCACAGTCTAAGTGTGATAATGCAAGAATTACTAAAAATGACTCAATTTTAGATTTTATCCTTAAAATTGTTTACTTTTAAAAATGTTTAATAAATATGCATTATATAAGGTTATATATAAACATATGTATATTATATACACATTGTGTACATAATACACAATAGTACCTGTATCTCATATATATGAAGGATTACAGATTCTATTTTTTGATATAAGCTCTTATTTCATAGCATTAATAACTTTATATCATTCATAAGTGATTATAAATCTATAAAATTTACATTAAAATATTGTAGGCTGATTGTTCAATTTACCAAATTTATTTTTTGCCATTTTTCTGTCACACAGGATATATTCAAGTGTCTTGGATTGAAATACAAAATTGTAATTAATACATCCACAAGTTAACTGCCCATGTGTTTTTCAGTAAAACAATAGATTTTTCAACACAAATTAAATGACTTAAGATGAGTGACCTATTCTTATTATTCAGATTCTAAATGTATTATCCATATATCTCCTTTTTAATTTACTTCTACAATTGTTAATGCTAAAAACTATTTTAATAATAGTTTATTTTTTAATTTTTATTTAAATTATTTAATTTTTATTTTTTAATTTTTTATTTTTAATAAAAATAATTTTAAATTCATCTTCATTTTATCAGAATTACCACCATTCATTATCATTATCCAATTTTGTCAATTTATGTTTATCCAAGAAAAGCCCAACTACACAAAATTTTAGTTAGGAGGAATAAATTCAAGAGATTTATTATCAACATGGTGCCTATATTTAATAACAATGTATTTTTGAAAATTGCTAAGGGAGTAGCTTTTGTGTTCTCGCCATAAATGAATAAATATGTGAAATAATGCACATGGTTACTTAGCTTAATTTAGCCATTCCACAGTGCATACATATTTCAAAGCAACATATACACAGTAAAAATATACAATTTTACTTGTTAATTGAAATTGATTTTTAAAAAGAAAAACTCAACTTATATATAAAAACAATTTCCAGTGATTTGATTACAAATGTAATTTCCCATTTTTCATCAGTGAAGCAACTGCAGATTTACACACACATATACAAAAATTCTCTCACATACACACACACACACACACACACACACACACACAGATACACAGCTTTAAAGAAAAACCTGCAGAGTACATTTTAACCAGACATATCTGGGGAAAATTAAACTGGGACATGGAGACCATTCATGGATTCTCAGTGCACCAGCAGACTCCCTGTTTTCACTTTTCATTCTGTGAAAGCTGTCATAAATCTATGTCCACTGATCCACTTGCATTTGGCATGAGGGTTGGTAGATTATTTATCGAAGGGATTTCTGTCAGACTGGGATTAAGATGTCCTAAAAATTCCCAAGTGGGCAATTCATCACAACACAATTTAGGGATTGAAAAGAGAGCCACAATAGACATTGGTAGCAAAGTGGAAGTGAGTGATAGGTGAACTGAAACCCCTAGCTTAATCTAAAGAAAGCAGACAACATATACCAAGGGTGTCAATCAAACCACCTCATAAGCACCCTCATGAATATGAAACAGGGAACAAACAGATTGGTTTTT
>VSMD01053383.1:0-55575 GCA_008750895.1 Mirza zaza
TTTTTATTTTATTTATTTATTTATTTATTTTTTGAGACAGAGTCTCACTTTGTTGCCCAGACTAGAGTGAGTGCCATGGCGTCAGCCTAGCTCACAGCAACCTCAAACTCCTGGGCTCAAGCAATCCTGCTGCCTCAGCCTCCTGAGTATCTGGGGCTACAGGCATAACGCCACCATGCCTGGCTAATTTTTTCTATATATATTAGTTGGCCAATTGATTTCTTTCTATTTATAGTAGAGACGGGGTCTCGCTCTTGCTCAGGTTGGTCTCGAACTCCACCCACCTCGGCCTCCCAGAGTGCTAGGATTACAGGCGTAAGCCTCCGCGCCCAGCCTGAATCTGACTTTTTAAACCAAGATTCCAAATTATTATCTGGTGTTGCTTACCAAGATAGAGACAGCAAAGTTGAAGCTTCAACTAAAATTAGAATTCTAGAAAATCTTGTATTTTAAGATAGTAATAATTTATTCATTCAACAAAAACTTACAGCTCCTTGTCTCTATCTAGTTTGGTATTAGACCCTTGTGATACAAAGGAAAATAAGCCAGACATGGTCTGGTATCTTACTAAGCGAAAACACAAAGCTTTTCACCTTCATTTGCTAGCAAATTATTTCCTACAAAAAAGGATTAACATACAAGGATGGACGTACCCCGGTAACTTCCAAAGTGGAAAAATAATACTAAGCTTATTGTGAAGTTCCTGAAACTCGTCAAATGTCCGGAAGACAAATGATGGTTCGAGCTGTCCTTCCCTCAAAATTCGGACTACATAAATCTGAAAAGAAATCACATCACAAACAATAAAATCTTCTTTCCAGACAGAAAAGAAATTTAAAGTTTGATCATTATATGTAATCCAAGTGCTTTTAAATGGTTAAGAACATATATGTCACCAATAGGAAACAGCAAATGTAAAACTCATTGTATTTATAGCACAATTTAACTACATTCTAAAAGGGATCATAACCATTGTAAGATAAACAAACTAGAACTTGAAAGCAAAAGCCAGTTTATTTCCAGGATTGAATAAATGTACTTTCCAAATCTAAAAATTTAGTACAATTCCAATGAAAATATAACTTCATGTAAGAAAGTCAATAGGAAAAAAGGCAAAAAGCTTATGGGGGGGGGGAGGAAAACTTGTTTTGCTGGATATTTAAACTATTATAAAGTTGTAGCACTTTAAAGAATATAATACTGGTACAAAAACAGCCAGATATCTCTATAGAAGACCAGAAATATATTCAGGGATATTTATATAAATTTTGTATATTTAAAGGTGGCATTATTAATCATTGAGGAAAGAATGGACTACTTAATAAAATGTTAGGATAAAATAATAAACATACAAAAGATATTAAAATTAATAAAATAGGTGAAAATTAAAATAATAGTGAAATACCTTTCTAAAAATCTATGAATTTGTCAAAAAATTTAAAAACTGACAGCGCTAGAAAGTATTATCCAACAAAAATATTAGCATGAGGGTAAAAAATAACAGCAAGAAAGATGATATTATTACAGTCTGTCTCTACAGGGAAAAAGCACACTGAAGATCCTGTTTTTGTTCAAAAACAAACTGCATGTTATAATATATTAAAGAGTAAAATAGGAACTTGTACTTTTTACTTTGTATACTTCTGTATTGGTTGAATTTGTTACAATGAGCAAGCTTTCCTTTGAAATTAAGAAAAAATTGAAGATAAGGAATGAGAAAAGCAGAATAGCACCACCGTTTTAGCCTTGCCTCTGAAAGGAAGAATATCGTTTGGTCCTCATAGCTTTGAGGCAAATTTAGAAAGAAATAAATACCCCCGAAAATTAGAGATGCTTCACGTACATTTGCTTTTTGTTGGACCATCCAAGGAAGAAACAAACATGAATAGAGCAAATGCTCGGAACTTTAGCAGAGTCAACAAAAGAAGTAGAAAGGACAATAGTAATGCATGCAGGATTGTCTACAAATATTGAAACCAAACTTACATAATGTTTATCTGGGTTGTATTTCTTATGATATGTGAAAACAGAGACTTCCTTGATTCGACCGTCTTGTCTAAAGGAGTATGTTTTGGGTGAAAATGAAAGGATGGGGTCATCATTAGAAGGAAGACCAGAAAAACGAAGCTGAGCAAGGTTGTGAATGAAGAAGTTAAACTTTGTGGCAATGCTTCCCAAACTTGACTCAATCAGCCTACAAAATAATCAGAAAACTTATTAATAGTAAATGTTCACGAGAACACACAGCAAATTCTTTCAACATAATAAAAGATGAAAAACACTTTCATTCCTTTTAAAACATTAAGCAGATTCTCACTTTGCCAAGAATTCCCTTTGTTCTATAAGCCAAACACTTTAAATACAACTCACCCCAACAAAAAAATTCAGCCTAAAAAAGAAATGCTGCTTGGTTTTCTTGAGCCCTGTAGGGTACAAGACTAATTAAAGAGCTATTAAGGATAGGAGATAATTGGCAAAATGCTAAAAAGATGACTTCATTATTCTATTATATTCCCCTATAATAAAGGGGGAAAGTGACAACTAAATAGGTATGAAGGAAAGCATTCAAGGTAATCCAAATTTTAGAAAATTCTTTCTCTCAAATAGTAGAATTTGGTGTCAGACTCCTTCAGGTAA
Organism: Mirza zaza; assembly: GCA_008750895.1. Taxonomy (NCBI): domain Eukaryota; kingdom Metazoa; phylum Chordata; class Mammalia; order Primates; family Cheirogaleidae; genus Mirza; species Mirza zaza. The sequence goes on from VSMD01053383.1 coordinate 2,638, forward strand.
TCATAATTTCAATCAGTTGGGAAAAAAAGTTTTGATACGATGGGTAGTTTGGAAGGTAGGCCTAGATATAATTTTAGCAAGCAGAGCAAACAAGTCTCAAGAACAGGGTTAAGGAAGCCTAAAAGATGGAGATTCATAAAGAGATGTGAGAGAACCTCAAACACAGGGTTTTGTCTCGCTATGGACTGAAAGTTTGTGTTCCCTCAAATTCATATGTTGAAGCCCCCATCCCCAGTGTGACTGTGTTTGGAGACAGGGCCTTTAAGGAGGTAATTAATAAGGTTAAATGAGGTCATAAATAGTAGAGCCCTGATCCAACAGAGGTGTCCTATAAGAAGAGATGAGGCAGCCCACTCTTTCTATGTGAGGACACAGCGAGAAGGCAGCCATCTGTAATCTAGTAAGGGAGCCCTTGCCAGGAACCTAATTGGTTGGCACCCTGATGTTGGACTTCCGAACCTGCAAAACTGCGAGAAAATAAATTTCTGTTGGTTAAGCCACCCAGTCTATACTATTTTGTTGTGGAAGTCCAAGCAGGCAGATGAATACATGCCTGCTTTGTAGTTTTGCCCAGGGGAGCCAATGAATCTTTTAAAAAACAAAACGAAAGAAAACCCATCAATACCTAAATTGTCAGGATTAGTTTGGAAGGCTATACAAAAGTCAGCTTCCTTCAATTCATTTCAGCCCAGACTCTTGAGACTAGGGAAGTCCAGTCCAGTGTTTTATACCTCTTCTCCACTGAGAGGAAGAAGGCAAGAGAAAAAGGAGAGAAAAGAAAATGAGCTCATGTGTCCCTCCCTGCTGTGGTATTATGATGTGGCAGCAGTAGTTAGTGACCAACCTGATCACCAGACCTTTAGAACTTATTTGCTAGGAAGATGTTTTTAAAACAATAACAAAGTCAAATGCCAGTCATTGGTACATGTGTTTCAAGTACTATGTCATAACAATTTACTGCTGCAGTGACCCAGAGTTTGCTGTTTTAAGCACTTAGGGTATCCATGAAAACTGTTATGGCAAAATCCTGAAAAACAGATCAGTATATATAGCATTTTAGAAAGAAACCTTAAAGAGATACACGGCACTGTAGAAAACATGTTTGTCAGAAACAGTTCACAAAGAGTTTTTATCACTGAAATCATATATGAAATAAACCTTGAGAGCATATATCTCCTGGGAAATAAATGTATTTTTTAAAGTATTAATGCAAATCCTCTAAATTTTTTCAGTAAATAAACTTTTGACAACCTACTATTTGCTAATATTGTGAATGATAATTTTTTCCTATAAATCAGAATTTTGATACATAGAATTTGATATATAGAATAAATGAAGGTAAAACAAATCAAAGCCAAATAGTATGTGGCTTCCCCAATATACTTAAATGATGCCTTACCTAGTAAAGAAAATGGTAGCTTCTGCATCTGTAGTTTGGGGTTGAAGTGCATCTCTAACATACTTCAAATCTTGAATACTTGTAAGTTCTGGTAACCCTGAAGGAATCATCTGTAGAAGAAAAGAAAAAGTGTTGTGGGTTATATTGTTATATTTTTTAAAAATGTTTTCTCCACCCCTTCCCACAGGCTGGTTAAGTAATTAGAAATAAAGCAAACAAAAAACCAATCAAAGTTTTGAGGAGTTTACCTAAGTGATTACCTTACAAATGAGAAAATCAAGGCCAAGGAAGCCGAGTGACTTGTTGGAAGTCACAAAGCCAGTTATGGAATAAAAGTGGTATAATCCAGACCTCCTTTTGTCTAGGCCTCCATTTTCATTACCATATCAATTTCAGTCACAATAATCATACTGAATTTTTCTGTTTTTGTTTTTACTTTATACTTAAATACATAATAACATACAACCAGAAAATGACAGAAACCTTAAGTGTACAGCTTAAATAATATTCACAATCTGAACACACCCAGATTAAGACATCTGCATCCCAAAGGCCCTTCTTGAGCTTCTCCCCATCCCCAGTGCTACTCCCCACCCCCAGAGTAGCCACTCTACTGGCTTATTTTTTGTATTTTATATAAATGGTGTCAGACAATAAGTACTTCTGCATCTAGTTTATTTCACAGAGCAGTAATTTAAAAATATTATGGTAATAATTTGTTACCTGACATTTGTGACTATAGTAGAAATTTTATTCCAAAATCACAAAAAAAATCCTTTTTTAGGTATTAAAATACAAACGCATTAATATAAAATGAATTAAATGCTTATAAAGAACAGTTACCAGTGAAAGGAGGTTAAGAAAGAGGTTTGTTTGCTTTCTTATCAAGTTGTAGGCCTGACAGCAGAGGTCCACAAACAACTGGAAACGAATGGTGGGCTTTTCACCCCCATTAATGACATATGCCATATCGGAGGTCAGCACAAAAGGAGCCCGATCCCTATTTACAATGAAAGTACACACAAAGTATTATTTACAGAAGATATCCAAATAGTGCTATTGCTATTACATGGTTATTAAACTAAGCTATCTGAGCTGTAGCAATTTCTGAGGAAACTTGATATCAGTTTTGAATTTCCATAATTCTTTAAAATTCACATTTTCAAGAAAGCTATCTCATCATAATCTCATTATTTAGATAGACTTTATATATAAAATTTTCTCCAAGGTGATATTTATAAATTCACACACCCAAAGAGAGATCAAATAGCAGTTAACATACAAAGAGAAAAACTTTGAACTCATTGCCATTATACAAATTGAACCATTACTAACAGTTACTGCTAACTAGATAGAATAAAATATACCTTAATTTGTTTCAACAAAGTGTACACACACACACAGATACACGTGCGTGCAAGCACGTGCACAGGGACACACACGCACTCTCGTCTACTATGTGGTAAAGTCATCTCTTCAGGCCTTGTTTATCCCCAGTTTTGCTTAAAGGGAGCCATAAGACAATGCATAGCAAGAAAAAGGCAAGATTTGGGACATTAACTTCTCAAACAAGTAGTACCCTTTTCCCCTAGCAATAGCAATAATAATATTAGTACCTTTTAAAGCTACCAAACATCTGTGCATGCCCCAAAAACTTTCCAAAGTCAATGTGAAACATGTGTCCTGTGCTTCGAAGCATGATATTGTCATTGTGTCGATCACAGATGCCTAAAACATAGGTGGCTACACAGCATCCAGCACAAGAATAGATAAAATTCTCTGAAGCCTATTAGAAAGATATAAAATAATTTTGGGAAAAAATTACTTTTAAAGGAGTTAGGGTTTACAAAGATTAATGTAATTCATCACTCTTTAAAAACACTATTGTAATCCACTCTCTCAATAACATACAAATTAGGATATAGTAACAAAAGCCAGCATTTTCATATTTCAAAAACAAAAATACCCATCTAGAGGTGGTTAATGTCCCTTTTCTAGTTTTTGTCTTATAAAAGGGAGGGATCCCTACCAGTCCCTACTTAGGCTACATGCTGGCTTTGAACAGCATTTAAGAATTATGTTTGTGCGAATAAGATGTGCAACATTTGGGAGATGGACACGCTTGAAGCTCTTACTCGAGGGGGGAGGCGGGCACGGGCAATATATGTAACCTTAACACTTGTACCCCAATAATACGCTAAAATAAATAAATAAATAAATAAAAGAATTATGTTTGTGGAACCCTGCTCCTCACAGACTCTGCTGCTTACCACAGGTGACAACATTGGGGTAAAAAATTCATCTAGAAAGAATATTTTTGGGGATTTTTTTCTCTGCATGTAGGAAGTACATGTGTAAAAAAACTCAGCTCACTGGCCGGGTGCGGTGGCTCAAGCCTGTAATCCTAGCTCTCTGGGAGGCCAAGGTGGGCGGATCGTTTGAGCTCAGGAGTTCGAGACCAGCCTGAGCAAGAGCGAGACACCATCTCTATTATAAATAGAAAGAAATTAATTGGCCAACTAATATATATAGAAAAAATTAGCTGGGCATGGTGGCACATGCCTGTAGTCCCAGCTACTTGGGAGGCTGAGGCAGCAGGATTGCTTGAGCCCAGGAGTTTGAGGTTGCTGTGAGCTAGGCTGACGCCACGGCACTCACTCTAGCCTGGGCAATAAAGTGCGACTCTGTCTCAAAAAAAAAAAAAAAAACTCAGCTCATATCTTAAAACATCCAATAATATAATTAATGTATTTCATTTCCTATTTGGTGACTCCCTATGTGTCACCTACAAGTTTTTCAAGGCTAGAGACCTTTCACTTTCACAAGGTCTCTAGGGCACACCACAGAAAGTATGCAGTGCCAGGTTATAATTCTAGTAGTCTGGTTCCACATGGCAGAATGAAGTCATCTGGCTCCTTTATTTTTTGTTGTACCACCTAGTTTATAGTTCACAGCAACATCCTTCCTCAATGAGTACCTCCACCTTGATTCTATGATTATGTCCTGCCTATCCTGGGGATTAACAAAATTACTAACATAATATTATACAGAAGGATACAGCAAGATGCATACAATGAGTATTTTTATCTAAAGCATGTATATTTTATTTTCAATATAATACTATATTTCTGAATGGTAAAGTCATATGGTTCTACTTGTCCATGTGGTTAACTTTATCCCTAATTCCCCCAGAAATCATTACCAATGATAACCAGCAAATGTTTACACAAACCAGGTACTTTCTCTCTCTTTCTCTCTCTCTATATATAGTAACTCATTTAGAATCTCATAACAAATCAATGACTTAGGTACTATTATTATCACCATTTTACAGGAGAGAGAAACTGACACACAGAGAGGTTATTTGCCTAAGATCACATAATTGTTAAGTGGCAGAGCCAGGACTGAAACCCAGGCAGTGTGACCCCACTACATTATAGTCCCTCTTACTTATTAAATCACATTAAAAACCAAATGCATAAAAGGTACTTAATGTATGCTACTTGACAATTATTTTGTCAAAGGAGTCACTAGGAATCACAAAAAGGCTAACATTATTAAAGTAAGTATTGGCTTCTGCTCCACTGCTTTCCCCGGACCACAAAGAAGAAAAGGGAGTGATCTCAGAGTTTAAAAGACCCACAAAGGACAAAATTCCCCCTACTTTTTACCTTTGTAGGTCAACAGATAGCATTTGTATATCTATAAAGGTGATACATTAATAATGCATAAACTAGGAAGCTAAATGACATTAAAACAGGAGTCTAGGCCGGGCGCGGTGGCTCACGCCTGTAATCCTAGCTCTCTGGGAGGCCGAGGTGGGCGGATCCTTTGAGCTCAGGAGTTCGAGACCAGCCTGAGCAAGAGCGAGACCCCATCTCTACTATAAATAGAAAGAAATTAATTGGCCAACTAATATATATAGAAAAAATTCACCGGGCATGGTGGCACATGCCTGTAGTCCCAGCTACTTGGGAGGCTGAGGCAGCAGGATTNCTACTATAAATAGAAAGAAATTAATTGGCCAACTAATATATATAGAAAAAATTCACCGGGCATGGTGGCACATGCCTGTAGTCCCAGCTACTTGGGAGGCTGAGGCAGCAGGATTGCTTGAACCCAGGAGTTTGAGGTTGCTGTGAGCTAGGCTGACGCCACGGCACTCACTCTAGCCTGGGTAATAAAGTGAGACTCTGTCTCAAAAAAAAAAAAAAAACAGGAGTCTAAATATATACGATTCAAAGTATTCTCTTTTTTTTTGGAGACAGAGTCTCACTCTGTTCCCTGGGCTACAGTGCCGTGGCGTCAGCCTAGTTCACAGCAACTGCAAACTCTTGGGCTTAAGCAATCCTTCTGTCTCAGCTTCCCGAGTAGCTGGGACTACAGGCATGTGCCACTATGCCCAGCTAATTTTTCCTATATAGTTTTAGTTGCTCAGCGAATTTCTTTCTATTTTTAATAGAGATGGGGTCTTGCTCTTGTTCAGGCTGGTCTCGAACTCCTGACCTCGAGTAATCCTCCCACCTTGGCCTCCCAGAGTGCTAGGATTACAGTCATGAGCTACCATGCCTGGTCCCATTCGAAGGATTCTTGAGTCTTCCTTAAGCCAAGTGAGGATTGTTGGAGGCCTTATGTCCTAAGAAATTGCCCTTCCCTCATATGTAATTCAAAATAATACGAAAACAAAAAACTGATGTTTCCAATAATAATAAAGAGCTATATCAATGATACAGTTTTCTCTATGCAGTGCTTTATATGTATTAACTCATTTAATTCTCACAAAAACCATATAACTTATTTTTACAACCATAATCTCTACTATAATACTATAATATGTACTGTATTTTATAGCAGAATTCAATAAGGCATAAAGAGGTTAAATAATTTGCCTAAGGCCCTGTCGCCGGTCAGTTCCTTGAGCCTGAATTCAAACCCAGAGAGTCTGGCCCAAAATTTACCCTCTTAACTATCACATGATGCAACCACTCTTACTCATTTCCATAACTTTTTCCAAGATCTTTAGGAAATATAACATTCTGAGTTATAAAAATACTTCTGTTTTTCTGGCCTCTAAGTATGTGTTAGGAATGTTTTTTGGATAATTTAACATTGGTTTCACTCAGATGCCTGGCATTAAACACATTCTATTTTACATTTTTTTCCTACATTTAGAGAAAGATGCTGTTTTCTTGACTTAGACTAAATGGCTATTTAGTCACTGGAGCTAGAAAATGAAAGCACTTAAAACCTCTGTAATACATTTTTAACAAAATACTTAGAATAAGGAGACATGCTAATCACCTTTTCATATTCTTCTTCAGAGGGATTGTACTTCCTCAGCCACTCTGCAAGTGGTTTATCTTTAAAGGATCCTGTTACACCATATTCCACTTGGATTTTCCTGAGGGTATCTGAAGCAGGAACTAACTCCACCATGCCTTTAATGACAAAATATTAAGCTATGTGAAAATGTCTACCAAAAGCAAGCCTTTGAAAAATTTATAGTTTTCAATCTTTGACATAAGACACCAGCTGGAAACTGTCACTTTCAAAGAAATCAAGTCTGGCAGGCTATGCTAGAAAATGTGAGCAATCAAAATTATTTTTTATTTTTAAAAGTACTGACAGGTGGCCTTACTAACAACCTATCTAACAGAGGAAAATAAACTATCAAACAGAAAGAGAAATAAATTCACGACACATAATGCTCCACCGAAGAGAAAGCTCACAACCTCCCCTTGGTTTTACTTAAACACCTGTGGCCTAACTCATTACCTCTAAAACTTCATTTTCTCAGCCTTGAAGAGCCCTAAGTGGACAGTAGGGGTGTGAGCTACCCACTCCAACTCTCTGCCTCAGTACCTGCCAAAAACCAGATTCAAAGGACTCAGATAAGCCAGAAAGAGTACCTACAACAGCTTGCTGCCACTTCTGTTATCAGTCTGCTGAAGCAGAGAAAAAAGGAGCCATTTTTACCCTCTAAAACTCCAAACAACTTTTCCTTAGGGCCCAACCACTACCCTCTACCTTTTCTTCATTGCCATGGACTCACTCTCACTCTCTCTCTCTCTGGAAAATAAATAAACGTTTACTTCTATATATCTTAATCACTGTGTAAGAAATCTTTCTCCAACCTGCCAAGAACACCTAGTAAGTTGCCACCCTAACAAGTACCCAACATGTAAATGTTGATTTTGACTATTTGAGACTCTATAGTCTGTACACCTATGTGCTAATCCCCAAAGGGTAACAATTTTAATTACAAACTAGATGACACTGACCTAGCTGGCAAAGTTACTTAAAAGATACAAACTGTCCCATTTCAGCACAAAAAAACTTTCTCTAATCATGTATTTGGGCAAGATAGGGATGTTTTAGAGTATATTAAGGCTTTTCAAAGGGGAGAACAGATAAAGATTGACCTTGTGATATACTTAAGTCTCAACTATGTGTTTTGTCTTCCTAACTGGAATGTAAATGACTAGCTGGGCAAATTGTTTTTTGTTTTCTCTATAACTCCTTTAAAAAAAGTAATAAACATATAAATTATATGATATTTATACAAAAGAAAGCAATGAGGTAGGTTTCTATGTGCTTAGATGAAAAGATCTCAAAAATATTATTATTTTAAAGACAAAATCCAGATAAAGAACTGTACCTTTTGTGTTTAAAAAGAAAGACTATTATGCACATTAGACTATATATAAAATATTCTCAGAAGGCTATGTAATTGGTTATATTGTAGGAGTAGGATGCCTAGGATTGAGGATGGAGGTGTAAGAGAAAACTAAGATTTACCTCTCTATTTATTCTATAATATGCTATCTGGATGTTTTACTATGTACATATATTATTTATATAATTTCAAAATTATTTATATATTTTAAAAATGAAGGAGATGCATTAGTGTCAAAATAAAAGATATGGAAACAGAGATCTGCCTCTCAAAGGACTGGGATGAAATAAATTTGACTACGGCCTCCAGGGCACCCCATAAAAAGTATGCAATGCCAGGTTCTAATGTATTTGGCTCTTTTATTTTTGCTTGCACCACCTAATTTATAGTTCACAGGGACATCCGTCCTCAATGAGTATCTCCATCTTGATTATATGACTATGTCTAATCACCATTGTACCAAACAGTGGACCAAAAGTTCATAGGATATACAAAGTACTACGATCTAGATAAGAGACAGTCCGAGCCCTGAGGAAACTTAAGAAGGGAGAGATTACTATAGCCTGAGATGTTTGTGGAAAACTTCACAGAGGATATGGCAGTGATTTCTTCATGTGAAATATAGGGATACAGTGAGATTAACACAAGTGAATAGCTTAGCACAGGGCAAAGAACATAGTAAGCACTCAACCATTAGTTAGAAATAACATAAAAACATGGAGAATTTGATTGAGCCTGCAAAGTTACAGAGTTCCAAAAGGAGAAAGAAGAAGTTCAACTCTATGAACGAAGTATGGTAACAAAAAAACTAATCTCATATTGAGATGATAGGCTCCCATTGAGGAGTCTTCCTTGATAAAACAACTTCCATTTTTCAAGATCTATATGGAAAAACAACCAGCAAGAATTCATAAATTGACCCAATTTCCTTTTTTGACAAGGTAAATAAAGTTTGCACATCCAAACTTGAGCAATGAAAAGTTATAAGGCTCTCAGGCTGATCTGATAGATAAAATAGAGAAATGTGAAGTGGCTGATAATACAATGAAGACAAGTAAAATACTGTACTTGATTTAGCAATCGCCTGAAGGGAGGTCTCTAGTGGCATGCCACAGGGTTGACCTTTGGCCCTTTCTTGGTAAACATGTTTCCCAATGACTTTAGCAGAAGCTACAGAATATACATTTTTCAAATCTGTTCATAACACAAACTAAGAGGTTCAATGACAGATAACAAAAGTCAGATTTTAAAAAGATTCAAGAGGCTGAAAAGTAGTAGATTCAATATTAAAAAGTTAATAAAGTCCTATACCAAGTCTTCTAAGATACAACATGCACAAGTATAGAATGTCCAAGGCATACAAGTATGATAATGGTGATTTCCTGGTTTTATTTGTGAAAAAGCTTCACATGTATGACACTTTGCCCACTCTTCTGTATTATACAAAATCCAGGTGCCATTCTTAAGGCAATGAATTACTGGAACCATTTACAAGGAGAACAATCAGGTGATAAAGTAATTTAAAGTCACCTTTGATAAATGGCTGGGGAATTTGGAATCGAGAATCTGAGGCCACAATATTGGTCATCTTGAAGAGGGATTTAACTTAGTTATATGATAATCTATAAACAGAACCAATGGGTAACAGACACCAGGAAGCTGGCCCCTTATTCACCTGAATACTAGAAAGAATTGTACCTTTCAGAGGTATCAGAGCTATCCAGCATAGAATGGACTACTTTGAAATGTAGCAAATTCCCTTCACTATAGGCGGTTAAGCATAAACTGAATGGCAAATATTGGAAGGATGATTAAATAAGATAATCTTCTAGGTAACTTCCTAGTGGCTATGATTAGAATCTGGAAAATATTTCGCATTTTCACCAACCATAGATGATCTTTCCCTTTTTTAAAACTTCACAGATCACCTTTGTAGTTCTCTTAGAGCTTTTAGCTTATTAACACACTAATTACTTTTATATATATTTAATTGCTCCTTTCTAAAATATAAGCACTATATTTTCTTAGCATTTTACAGATGGTAGATAAAATACAACCATTTATTGAATAATATGATGGTTGCCATTTAGAGCACATAATATGTACCAGATACTAGGTTGTTTTACATTCATTATTTCAAAAATATATACCACAAATAATAAGAAATCTTCTCTTAGTTAAAAAGAAAAAGAAAACAAACTTTGTAACCACTGTTTTATTATACAGAAATGAAATCAAAGTTATGGCCTTATTTTTAAGTTCAAAAGCTAAAGACCATAAGTTCCTCACTGGGTCAATTAATGGAGACAAAGCATTTATTTGGGCTATGCACTGAGTCGTTTTTGTAAAGAGACTTAATCACGAGCAATTCAATCAATGAAGTAACACTAGATTAAAATAAGAAACAACTGAGATCACAGTATATCTGCATCAGAACCCTTAAGGCAGGTACATTCTAAGCTATGTTCACTTAAAACAATAAGACACCAGGACACAACCAACAGACTTACCTCTATCTCTGCCAGTTGAGAGACATTTGAAAATTACCATCCTCAGATCTAGTCCTTCTTTAAGCCAGATCTTATCCATAATCTTTATCATCTGTAAAGCTAACATATCTTGCCTAAGATCTTCGCCAACCTTGAAATTGAAAAAATAAAATGAAACTTGTACCTCTCCAAAAGACTTAATAGATTATACACTATAAAAGCTGGGGATGGAGCATGGGGAGGAATGTAAAGAGTGACAAACAGGATGAACACAGGATTGCTGCAAATTGCCTTTTTATTCTCTTGCAGCATTCTAGAGAGTTACTTAACCTCTTTATGTCTCAGTTTCCTGAATTGCATACTTTAAAAGGTTGAGTTTTATATCTTAATTACATTCAATTTTTTAAAGGGGCAATATGGGGGATCTTTGTGATAATCAAATGTTATAAAACTTGACTATATCAATGCCAATATTCTGATTGTGATAACAATGCACAATTGGGTAAAAGGGTATACAGGATCTCTCCGTATAGTTTCTTACAACTGCCTATGAGTCTATAAATATCTCAAAATAAAAAGTTTACTTTAATATTCACCTCCCCAAATAAATTAATTCTAACTAGAACCCCAGCTAGTTTTCATTTTCCTTTTTAAACCAGATAAAATAATTTTAAAATACATAATGATGAATATACTTTTCAGACTAGCCAAGAAAATTATGAAAAAGAATAACGGGAACTTGCCTAACAAATATAAAAACTCTCTGTAATCAAAACAGATGCTTTCACCCATGAATTTCAAAAAAAGGAAGAACAGATGGAGCTCTTGTAGGAAAAGGCACCTACATTAATAAAATGAAATAGGGCCCAAAACTAGATCTGAGTATATGGAAAGTTGCCATATTTATTAAACCTACATACACACACACACACACACACACACCCCACACACGAGCCTTCACTTAGCCAATTCATTGAATTAACTCCAATTCTCCATTCTTTCTTCAAAATATACAAATTATGATCACAACACAAAGAATTATGATAGGTAGGCTGGGCGCGGTGGCTCACGTCTGTAATCCTAGCACTCTGGGAGGCCGAGGACGGCGGATTGCTCGAGGTCAGGAGTTCGAAACCAGCCTGAGCAAGAGCGAGACCCCGTCTCTACTATAAATAGAAAGAAATTAATTGGCCAACTAATATATATATAGAAAAAATTAGCCGGGCATGGTGGCGCATGCCTGTAGTCTCAGCTACTGGGGTAGCTGAGGCAGAAGGATCGCTTGAGCCCAGGAGTTTGAGGTTGCTGTGAGCTAGGCTGACGCCACGGCACTCACTCTAGCCTGGGCAACAAAGCAAGACTCTGTCTCAAAAAAAAAAAAAAAAAAAAAATTATGATAGGTAATAGATTACTCTGTAGTACTCCAGTCCTGCTGCCCCCTACAGGCAAGTTACATGTTTCCAAAGACGAGGGCCACTGCTTATGGTTTTGCAGTTTTGCACTGCACAACTCTAGGGGATGCCATTGACATCACAGCCTGCATGAAAGGCACTATCTGGAGTTACTGATATGCTCAGCAAGCATAACCATATGCAGCAGCTCTAGCCCAGAGATGCATTTGTTCCCAAATCTGTGGGGAACAATTTATATCACTGATAATTTTTCATATATAATTATTCAACTTAATTAAATATTAAAAAAAATTACCCTTGTAATTTTAGAAAAGGAATTTGATAGAAGAATTTTTAAATTGCCATTAAAAAAAAGTAACCTTATTTTGCTCACCTTAAACATAACATTAATTTCTTCTCCCATAGGGTCAGCATTCACCATGGTGACTTTTAGGGGCACAGCATTAGAACTAAAGAAGGAACATGACTGCAAATACAACATGTTAAGCATTAGAAAGATAACACTGAAATAAAAATGGGTTTAGAATTTTTTTTTGTTCTAGGCATTTTCTGTTTTGTGTGTTCCTTCGAATTATGGTAAATGAAATAACACAAGAGAACTGCTTTTTAGATTATTTGGCAGATGATAGGTACATAAAAATACTTTTTGAAACTTTAATGTAGCATATATGAATAAAAGTATCATCTCTCTAAGCAGAGAAACAAAAACTTAACTGGAGACAAAAACTTTTGAAGTTTGAGCTTTATAAGTGTCTTAATCCCTCAACAGACTACAAAGACTTGGGATACTCTCTTATCCGTCCTCTAAATCTGCAGTCTCCAACCTCCAGGCCATGGACCAGCTCTGTGGTCTGTTAGGGAGGGCTGCAGAGCTCTGTCCCTGCCATCCCCCATCACAGTTTCTAAAAAATTATCAACTGTGAAACTTAGTAAGAGGGGCAGCAGGGGGAGGGTGCATAGCAGGAGGTGAGCTGAGAGCGAGCTCTGCCTCCACCCATGAAACCCCTGGAAAAACTGTCTTTCACGAAACCGGTTCCTGGTGCCAAAAAGGTTGGGGACTGCTGCTACAAATCACTATGATTTTGAGATGAGATCTCTACTTTTTCTATTTAAGGTACTATCATAATCAATCAGCCATAAAATCAAATATTGACAAAAACTTTAACAATTTCATTAACAAAGATCAAATCTTATTTTAAAATGAAACTGACTAAAATATAATTTAAGACAGTGAGAACAATTTAAGAGAAAAATTAAAAACCCAAGGTAGTAAAAATTTTACATCTTTTCTTTCAGGAATAGGTAAAAATATGCTGAAATAAATATAGATCTTAATCACAAACAGATATCCATACATACGTACTTGAGACCAATCAATGAAGGTTTTATCCTCATTTGCCTTAAGCATACCTGCCTATTCTCTGTCCTATGTATTATTTTGAAATGTAATATAACTTATAAGTATTGTATGTATCACCTTAATATTTAATTCTTTTGCCACTAGACTTGGCTTGAGAGGGAGACGGCATTTATTTCTCAGAAAAAAAGACTGGACTCGTTCCATACTCCTTTGGAGGACAACCTATAGAAAGAGATTGATACTGTAAGTACGTAATAAAAATGAAGATCTATTTTAAGATGACAAATTATGCTGTGGACACAATTTATAAAATGCCCAACTGTCACATTCTCAAAAAAAATCGCTAAAGAGAGTTCATTTTTACTGTAAAATAAAATTAGAATGGGCAAAGGCTATAAACATGGAGGTGGGGAGTACATATGGCCAACTAATGTACTTGAAAACATTACGGGCTCACTTATAGTCAAAGAAATAGAAAGTAAACAAAATGAGATGCAATTTTAGATCTACCAGATGAAAAAATAAAGACATCATCCAGCAGTGGGAAATAATTTTATAATCTGTTGGTGAGGAGAGAGGTATATACAGGTGTAGCTTTTTTCCCCCTTAATGTAAAGAAGTTTATTCTGAGCCCAATTTGAGGACCATGTCCTGGAGCCATGCTCGAGAAGCCTTGAGCAAGTGGACTCGCTACAGTTGTAGCATAGCTGCAATCTAACATTAGGTATTACAACTAAAAATGTATGTAGCTCTCAACTGAACTATTTTATTGTTGGAATACCCTATAAAGAAATACTAACAAAGAAGCAAAAACTTATACACTAAAGTTCACTGAAGCACTGTGTGGGAAAGGGAAAATGTGTAAACAACTTAAACAGAGGTAATGGTTTATCACTCATGCTGCAGGCCAGGTGTGGTGGCTGACGCCTATAAGCCTAGCACTTTGGGAGGCCAAGGTGGAAGGATCGGATCGCTTGAGGCCAGGAGTTCGAGACCAGCCTGAGCAACAGAAAGACCCTGTCTCCACGAAAAATAAAAAAAGAAAATTAGCCGGGAGTGGTGGCAGACACCTGTAGTCCCAGCTACTTGGGAGGCTGAGGCAGGAAGATCACCTGAGCCTAGAAGTTTGAGGTTGCAGTGAGCTGTGATTTGCACCACTGCACTCTACCCCAGGCAACAGAATAAGACCCTGTATCAAAAAAAAAAAAAAAAAAAAAAAACCCCACAAAAAACCACCACATAATTTATGCTATATTTTGTAGTATTATGTATTTATTAAGAAATGAAGTATAATTATATGTACCAACATGAATTCTCTAAGATGAAGTAAAAAAGCAATGACATTTTAAAAAACTTTGTGTAAAAAAAGTATAATTGTTTAAAGAAATTAAAGACGATCTATGGCCGGGCGCGGTGGCTCAAGCCTGTAATCCTAGCTCTCTGGGAGGCCGAGGTGGGCGGATCATTTGAGCTCAGGAGTTCGAGACCAGCCTGAGCAAGAGTGAGACCCCATCTCTACTATAAATAGAAAGAAATTAATTGGCCAACTAAAATATATATAGAAAAAATTAGCCGGGCATGGTGGCGCATGCCTGTAGTCCCAGCTACTTGGGAGGCTGAGGCAGCAGGATTGCTTGAGCCCAGGAGTTTGAGGTTGCTGTGAGCTAGGCTGACGCCATGGCACTCACTCTAGCCTGGGCAATGAAGTGAGACTCTGTCTCAAAAAAAAAAAAAAAAAAAAAAATAAAGACGATCTAAGTAACTGAAAAGACATTTAAGTGTTCATAAACTAGAAGACTTAATATTATTAAAATTGTAATATTTCCCAAATTAATCTACAGATTCAACACCGTTATTATCAAAATTCCAACTGCTTTTTTGCAGAAATGAACACACTGATCCCAAAATTCAAGCCAAAAAACATCTTGAAAAAGAACAAAGTTGAAAGACTTATGTTTCCTTATTTTAAAACTTACTACAAAACTATGGTAATCAAAACGGTATGGGCCAGGCAAGGTGGCTCACGCCTGTAATCCTAGCACTCTGGGAGGCTGAGGCAGGTGGATCATTTGAGCTCAGGAGTTCAAGACCAGCCTGAGCAAGAGTGAGACCCCGTCTCTACTAAAATTAGAAAGAAATTAATTGGACAGCTAAAAATATATAGAAAAAATTAGCCGGGCATGGTGGCACATGCCTGTAGTCCCAGCTACTCGGGCAGGCTGAGGCAGAAGGATTGCTGGAGCCCAGGAGTTGGAGGTTGCTGTGAGCTAGCTGACACCATGGCACTCTAGCCCGAGCAACAGAATGAGACTCTGTCTCAAAAAATAAAATAAAATAAAAATAAAATATAAAATAAAATAAAATAAAAAATGGGCAAAGGACTCTGAATAGACATTTTTCCAAAGAAGATATACAAATGAAACACATAGAATGTGTTCAACATCATTAGACATTAGGGCAATGAAAATCAAAACCACCATAAGATACTACTTCATACCCATTAAAATAGCTATAATCAAAAAACCAGAAAATAAATGCTGGTGAGGATGTGGAGAAACAGGAACCCTTATATATTGCTGGTGGTAATATAAAATGGTATAGTTGCTGCAGACACTAGAGTTTGATGGTTCCGTAAGAAGTTAAGCACAGAATTACCACATGATCCAGCAATCCTGTTCCTAGGTAAAGTAAAAACAAGTATTCAAACAAAAATTTGTATGTGAGTAGTCATAGCAGCATTATTCATAATAGCCAACATTATTCATAAATGGAAACAACCCAAATGTCCATCAACTAATGAATGAACAAAATGTGGTATATATCCACACGATAGAATATTATTCAACCATAAAAAGGTATGAAGTACTTAAACATGCAAGAACATGGATGAACTCTGAAAACATTATGCTAAGGGAAAGAAACTAGACACAAAAGGCCACATATTATATGATTCCATTTCTATGTAGTGCCTAGAACAGGCAAAACTATATTGACAGAAAGCAAATTATTGATTACCAGGGGCTGGGAGGAGGGGGAAATGGAGAGTGAGTGGTTAAATGGGTACATGCTTTCTTTTTGATAAGATAAAAATATTCTGGAATTAGATAGGGGCAGTGATTGTATAACACTGTGAATGTACTAAAAGCCACTAAATTATATACTTTTAAATGTTAAAATGGTGAATTTTATATAATGTGAACTTTACCTCAACAAGAACAAATGTGTGTATTATGTGTGCATAATGCAATTCAGTTTCTGCTAAAAATTTTTTCAAAATCTCTAAAAATCTGCACATGTTAAGTGTATATATGTCTAAGGTCATATAAAATGACCAGGAAGGACATATGGCAAACTACGAATAATAATTACCTACAGAGAAAAATTGGAAAAGTGAATTGAAAATGATAAAGAGTTACTTTTATTCTATAAACTACTTCATTATCTGGATTTTTTTAAAAAATAGCATTTACTCATAGTTTCATTACTTTTTATTTTTTTTTATTATTATTATTTTTTTTTTTTTTTGAGACAGAGTTTCACTTTATTGCCCAGGCTAGAGTGAGTGCCGTGGCGTCAGCCTAGCTTACAGCAACCTCAAACTCCTGGGCTCAAGCAATCCTGCTGCCTCAGCCTCCCAAGTAGCTGGGACTACAGGCATGTGCCACCATGCCCGGCTAATTTTTTCTATATATATATTTTAGTTGGCCAATTAATTTCTTTCTGTTTATAGTAGAGATGGGGTCTCGCTCTTGCTCAGGCTGGTCTCGAACTCCTGAGCTCAAACGATCCGCCCACCTCGGCCTCCCAAAGAGCTAGGATTGCAGGCTTGAGCCACCGCGCCCGGCCTCATTACTTTTTAATTACAAAAATTTTAAGAAAAATTAGTGAAAAAGAAATTCAAGAAAATTTTGATCAGAAAGGAGTTAATAAGCATGCAAATTAAAAAGCATCAATCTCAGTGAGTTTGTGAAATATTTTCCTATATATTTTAAATAACTTCTGTATTTATGCATCCTAAATAGCATAGTACAGTGTAGTTAGAGTTCTATTGGGAGTATACTGTTACAGTAACAACTTACTGTGTCAGCACCACAAAGATCCCTTAATATCAAAACACTAACATTTCCTTTTATGGATACATACCTGTCTGGCTGATCCACTAGCCTGCCTTACTTTTTCTGCTACTCCTCCTAAAAGTTGTACGAGTTTCGTCTGCTTTAAAAGTTCTTCTCTGAGTCCTTTTCCTCCGACTGAGAGGAGAGCACCCAAAACATGTTCATACCGGGTACCAAACTGTGCATCATGCAGGGCATCCTTAAGAAGCCTAATACAGCAAAATATTTACGTCAGCCACTTCTGAGAACTTGATGAAACTCCCTCAAAAATTAATTTAACAAGTTCAATTTTTGATATGCAAGAATTTATTTTAAGCTATCTAAAAAATGTATCCATTATTATAGAGCTATATAGCATGCCACGTATTTTGCAATAGAAGGTTTCGTTATTTGTGGTTTTAATTCTAAGGACATAAAACTTTAGCTTCTTTAAAATAATGCCTTCAACAAAACATCTGGTATCCACAGTAAATAGTACTGGCATACCATTTAGACTTACAGAGTATGCCATCTATAGAAATTCTAGGAATGGAAATAAGAACTGGAAATAAAATTTAAATCTTACCAATATAAATTGTGTGCTATCTGGACATTTCCCAATGCTCTGGACAGAAGGAAGCGCACTAATGAACTATTCAAGTAAATTTCATATTTCAAAGCCTATGTGTAAAAGAAAATAAGAATTACTAGTGGTAACACCTATACTGAATTGTTCAGATAAAAATATCAAAAGAGAAACTATACAAAGTATTACTCTTACTGATGAATACGATACTTATAAAAATGAAACAGATGAATTAATTTAAGCCAAATTAATGAAACCAAGCACAAAAGTATAGACTTAGGGATAACATTCACTAGCTATGTTTAACTGACCAGTAAAGAAAAAAATCAAGGAAAAGATCAAGTCTGGTTTGTTCTGAGACTCTGGTTTCAGTCTTAGAACTGAAAATCCAGGTATCTGTATACAATATTCAAGTGGGGTAGATGATAACAGTGGGAAAACATTCACACAAAATCCACATGCAATACACCTCAATGTTCCCACACTACCAAATTACTTCTAATCAAAACAGAAGAGGGTTTCCCCAGCAAGTTCCCCTCAAAACTGTGGGGAAAGTGAAAAGGAAGATGACCTAGTGAAAAACTCACCTGCACGAACTGTGGAAGAAGATCTGTTAGCTCATCATCAGTAATGGCCTCGATCCAGGTCACAGCTAGAGATCTCACTTCCTGATCAGCAAATCTAGAAGGAAGTGGATTTCTTTCTAATGAAGCTGTATTTCTTGAAAACACAATCTCAATCTGTTCCTGACAAAGAATACTTAAATAGCTCTTTATTCAAAACAATGTGTTTCTTCATTTTTAGGAAGAAAATCTTACTGTGATATATAGATTCAATTTTGGGATTATTTAGAAATCTTAAGTTTATAAAAATGAATTTTGGTCCATATCATAAAAATACAATAAAATTTTCAAAATATACAACATAACCTTTTCTTTGGATTAGTTTTAAATGACATGAAATGCTTTTTGAATAACCCGAACACAAAGAATATGTTGGTATAAATATACATTTATATATTTATATTGTATTGACTTGCTTTCAAGTTAAAGAAAGGGAAATACTCCTGCAACATAATACCTTACTGGAAAAACTGACAATAAAACAGAGCAAATAGATACATTTGACTTACTTTGAATCAAGAAGTTCCAATGCAGTCAGTGGGTACAATGGAGGCCACTGGTGAAGCAATGAGTAAGTTTTGTCAAGATTAACCCATTTCCAGTTTGGGGCACTTGCTAGTATTTTAGGAAGACAATTTGGGTATTTGAAGCAATAATAACGTTTCTCCCACAAAAAAGCTTTGTCTTCTTTGGAAAGTCTGCATATGTAATAGAATTAAATTACTTCTCAATGACATCAAAATGACATCATTTTATCTCAATGATTAAAAACACAAAGAAGAAATGTATTCATTTAGGTAAGCCACTTCTTGGTAGAATCACTAATACTAATTTGGAACAGAAAAATGCAATATATAGCAAACACCACTAATTTACCCTAATTTGGGGACAAAAAAAATCATTCAGGTTTGATAAAAGAGCCTTAGTTAGGAAAATGAAGGATAATTCAGTATAAGAGAAATTTACTGAACTCTAACCAGATGCCAGGCACTAGAAATTAGAATTGAAAAAGGAGATCTTATCCTAAGAGACAGCAAGGATTTTTATCCACTTCACACAAGTAAAATCAAATGCCATACAAAAAACAAATACAACTATAAAATTTTAGAAGATGATTATATAATTTGATTTAGGAATACTCAAAATGAAAAGGACTCATTTTGAAGATTCTAATTTTATTAGTTTTAAGCTTAATAACAAATGTTTATTTGAATTAAACATTTCACTATTTTACTGTCCATATATGCATTTATCTATATAATAAATGTACCAAGGCCAAACTCAATGGCTCACACCTGTAACTCCAGCAACTTTGGTAGGCCAAGGCAGATTGCTTGAGACCAGGAGTTCAAGACCAGCCTGGGCAACATAGCAAGACCCCGTCTCTACAAAAAATTTAAAAATTAGCCAGGCATGGTAGTATACACCCATAGTCCCAACTACTACTCAGGAAGCTCATGCAGGAGGATCACCTGAGCCCAGGAATTTGAGGTTGCAGTAAGCTATGATAGTGATACTGTACTCTAGCCTGGGGAACAGTACAAGACCCTGTCTCTTAAAAAAAAAAAAGGGCAATGAAATTTTTTCATGTCATGTGATATACTAAAAAAAAAAATCTGAATACTGCAAAAGGTGCACAGTGAAGTCTTTTTCTTCCAATTCTCCTCCCCAGAAGCAACCGCCTAAGCTTGTGTACTCTTCCAGAGATAGTCTATTCATACAGGATACATGTGGGTGTATGCAGATCCCTATTTAGTTTAGGGTAATAAACTAAATATGCTATTCTGCTCATTTTCTTCATTTAACATATCTTACATATTAGTGCATATAGCTATAACTTCTCTCTCTCTCTCTCTCTCTCTCTCTCTTTCTTTCTTTCTTTCTTTCTTTTTGAGACAGAGTCTCACTGTGTTGCCCGGACTACATTGCCCTGGCATCAGCCTAGCTCACAGCAACCTCAAACTTCTGGGCTCAAGCAATCCTGCTGCCTCAGCCTCCCAAGTAGCTGGGACTACAGGCACACACCACCATGCCCAGCTATTTTTTTATATATATATATTTTAGTTGGCCAATTAATTTGTTTCTATTTATTGTAGAGATGGAGTCTCACTCTTGCTCAGGCTGGTTCCAAACTCCTGACCTTGAGTGATCCTCCCACCTCGGCCTCCCAGAGTACTAGGATTATAGGCGTGAGCCACCGCTCATGGCCTGGTTGCATAATTCTTCATTGGATGAATGTACCATAAATGTCCTAGTAATAGACATTTCCATTTCGTTTTTCAGTAATCCAAATAAATACTTCAACAAATATTCCTGTCAACATAAGAAAATATAAAAGGGTTTTTGCTATTATATATTACTGGAAGGGCCATTGGTGGGTCACAGAATATACACATTGCATCCTTTATAGGACTGCCTGTTCATACTTTGTCTCCTTTACTCCTGAATAGTTGATCTTAATCTTAATATGAAAATGTTCTTTATAGATTAAAAATATTAATTTATTGATATTTATTCCAAATATAGTTCTTAGTCTGTTGTGTGCCTTTTGATCAAGTAAAAAGTTTGACTTGTACAATTTTCTAAACTTTTATGCAACCATTTAGTCTTTTATACAATTAAATAAGTTAAATAGAAAACTTTCCACACAAAGAATGCTGATAAATCATAACCAAATCAGGGCATTTAACATGAATCTTTAACTTGAGCTTTCCATGGTAGGAGATACCCAGGCAAAACAGAATAAACAGCATACCCAAGTGATGAGTCTCGGTGAAGAATATCAAGAAGTTTCCCCTTTATATCATTCTCCAGTGTTTCTAAGTTGTGTTGCTGTATAATGCTTCTGTCAAATTGAGGAGTTGTATAAATAATATCAAATGTAGGAGAAGGAAAATCAACCTTAAAAATTTAACAGAAGTTGATCAAATTATTTGCCACATTAACTTCTTTAAGAAAACCGATTTTTCTAAGCAATCAGGGTGGAATTTAGATTGAATATTAAAGTAATGCTTTTTGTCTTTTTGTTGAAGGTGATTACTGTTGCTGGTAATTCTAAATAGCACATATTTTTGGGGATGGGTACAGTGCATGATTTATTGTTTCTCAGAAATATTAATATTTAAATATAAGATAGATCCTGAGATTAAAACAAGGTCAATGAGGTTTCTTTAAGAACACCACAAATCATGGTATACACACACACTCTTTATAAAGAAATTTAAATTTAAACCTCTCCACATGTCAAGAAATACCATTACCTGCAGCACTATTCTTTCCATGACGTATCCTTTTTTGGGGACTATTCCAGGAATAGAATTTGTAGGTGATGAAGTCCAAAGATACAGAAGTTTAGTTCCACATGTTAAAAACCTTCATGAATGTACAAAGAATACTTTGATTTTCATTTTACAAACTCAGAATTTACAATAGTAATGAATTTGAAATGTTAGTATTCCATCCATTACATAAAAATAATACCTTTAAGAACACATCAGAAGGAGTCACTCCCCAAATTGTAATGAGATTTTAGGTAAATGTATCTGAAGTGTGGGATGGAAACAAAGAGGGAGAGTGAAAGAATGTATCTTGAGAGGAATGGTGGTGAGGACAGAACATAAGAAGGGTAAAGACTCAGAAAACAACTTCTATAAATAGGAAGGTGAAGGACAGTCTTTGAAGAGTTTCTACAAAGAAATATATCTCAAGGGGGTGAGAACTGCTTTCTGACTTTTACCATCATAACCAAAACACATGAAAAGAAAACTGCTACTTATTTAATGGCAAAGCACAAGAGATGAGAAGTTATATCTGTGCCCTCAACCAGGAGTTAGTGAGCCTTTTCTGTAAAGGGGCACAGGAAGTATTTTTGGCTTTGTGGGCCAGTCTGTGTTGCAGAGATTAAACTCTGCTATTACAGGGCAAAGCATCCATGAATAATACATAAACGAATATATGTGCTACATTCTAACGAACTATATTTATAAAAACAGGTAGTAGGCTCAAGTATTCTAAACCTTGCCCTAAACTATTAATGGAAACATTTATTCTATTATATTTAAATGAAAACATTTATTCAAAGATATTGATATATCTTTACATAGAAGAAATTTCTAAGAAATAAGATATAAAAAAGCAGAAAACTATATACTTTGTCCAATCCTTGTTCATTTTATTCAAACACCAAATGTCCTTTCCAAAACTAGACTTCAGCTTTATTTTTATTATTTATTTATTTATTATTTTATTTTGAGACAAGAGTCTCCCCGGTGGAGTGCAGTGGAATCACTGTAGCTCACTGCAACCTCAAACTCCTGAGCTCAAGCAATCCTCTTGCCTCAGTCTCCCAGAGTGCTAGGATTACAGATGTGAGTCATCAAGCCTGGTTTGAATTTTTTCAATCTTAATATTTGTTTTATATTTTTTTGTTCTTTTTCTGAGACAGAGTCTCGTTCTGTCACCTTAACTAGAGTGCATGGCATCATCATAGCTCACAGCAGCCTCAAACTCTTGGGTTTAAGTGATCCTCCTGCCTCAACCTCCCGAGTAGCTGGGACTACAGGTGCGTGCCACCACACCCGTCTAATTTTTCTATTTTTTGTAGAGATGGGGTCTCACTCTTGCTCAGGCTGTTCTTGAACTCTTGACCTCAACTGATCCGCCCGCCTTGGCCTCCCAGAGTGCTAGGATTACAGGCATAAGCCACCATGCTCAGTCTTAATTGTTTTATCTTAGGTTAAATAGATGCATTATTAAAATCATTTCCCAGCCAGGCGCAGTGGCTCATGCTTGTAATCCTAGCACTCTGAGAGGCCAAGGCGGGAGGATCGTTTGATCTCAGGAGTTCAAGAGCAGCCTGAGCAAGAGAGAGACCCCGTCTCTACTAAAAATAGAAAAAAATTAGCCAGGCATGGTGGCTGTAGTCCCAGCTGCTCGGGAGGCTGAAACAAAAGGATCACTTGACCCCAGGAGTTTGAGGTTGCTGTGAGCTAGGCTGATGCCATGGCATTCTAGCCAGGGCAACATAGTGAGACTCTGTCTTAATAAAAAAAAAAAAAAAGAAGAAAAGAAAAAAAAAATCATTTCCCAAACTGTCCCCTGGAACACAGTGTTTCAAAAGATATATTCTAGAACAACAAAAGAATGTCATATTGTCAAATAAGTTCAAGAATGTCAATATAAGATAATAGTTAAGAACACAGACCCTGCAGCCAGACTACCTGGTTCAAATCCCAATTCTACCACTTATTAGCTAAGTGCCCTGGAGAAAGTCACTTAACCTCTGTACTTTAATTTCTTCCTCTATAAAAAAGAATACCACCACCTACTTCACAAGGCAGTTGTGAGGAATACAGGATATGTGTACAGCACTCAGACTAATACCTCATATACAGTAAGTGCTACATGTGTTTGTTATTACAGTAAATATGTCATAAACATAGATAGGCTTCTTGACTATAGAACTTTAGAGATGCTTTAATATGCTAATGTGCATTATCTATCACCAGAATGTTCCCATGTGGTGAATGTAACATATCCCAAACTTCTTCAATTTTTTTCCCACTTTAGGAAAAACTTTGATCATCTCATGAAACCTCTTATTACTTAGAACATAACTAAAATACTCAGCTGAAAGGCTAGATAGATCTCACCATCCCATTAGCTATTTTAATTGACACAGAGGTCAAAAGGAATTCCTGTACCCTCAAGGATAAGGGAAAGAATCCCTCAATAGGTTACTGAACATATATGGGACCTTTGGAGATTAAAGACCAGGGGCTTGTGGTAGTAAGGGATAGATTAGTAAGGGAAAGAGAATTAAGAAAGGGAATAATGTGCAGCTGTAGATTTTCTGAACTGGAGAAAAGAAAGGGATGAGAAGAGCAAAAATGAAGTTCTTTTATTAATATCAAGGGAATTTACAAGACAATGAATTATGAGAATACTACTGTACTTTATACAAATGGCAGTTAAAGAGTCATTGGCAGGCTGGGCGTGGTGGCTCATGCCTGTGATCCTAGCACTCTGGGAGGCCGAGGCTGGAGGATCACTCAAGGTTAGGAGTTAGAAACCAGCCTGAGCAAGAGCGAGACCCCGTCTCTACTAAAAATAGAAAGAAATTAATTGGTCAACTAAAAATATATAGAAAAAATTAGCCAGGCGTGGTGGCACATGCCTGTAGTCCCAGCTACTCGGGAGGCTAAGGTAGGAGGATCACTTGAGCCCAGGAGTTTGAGGTTGCTGTGAGCTAGGCTGATGCCAGGGCACTCTAGCCCGGGCAACAGAGCGAGACTCAGTCTCAAAAAAATATATTAAAAAAAAAAGAGTCATTGGCAAACATCCTCTGCATACCCATTCAGGTATGTTCAGACTTAAAGCACAATAACTTTGTTTGATTTCCTCTTATCTGTGTCTCTGAACTGGCCTTTTATCACATTGGAAAAACTGAGGCAGCTCATTTGCTCATGTGTGCCATTGTCTCTCCCCCAAGCCCCTTGTCTTTCAGTCAATTCTGAAGTGCAGATGTGTCCACAGTAACTCACCATCATAATTCAGTAATACTTACTGTTTAAAGTCAAAAAGAGGTAAAGAAACTTTGCCCAAAGCTTCTGGCCCCTTTCTCTGCTTATTAGAATCAGGGGAACTTCCACTGCTCTGATTTAAAATTCCAAAAAGAGTAAGGTGAAGAAGTGATTCTAATGGTAATTGTGATATCTGGATGGGAAAAATAATTCTATGGAGGGAAAAATGTATTAATAGAGCAAGTTAGACTGAATATGAAGTTTAACCCTTAAATGAGACTGACAATTTTAGATATTTTATTTGATGTATCAAGTAATCTTTAATCCCAAGTAAACTTCGTAAGTAAGTTGGGCTAATTTGTACTATTAAAAATCGTAAATAAACAAATTTTATTAACAATCTAAACTTTCAAAATGTAACATTTCTTTCTTTAAAACCCTGTAAGCACCTTTACTTAAGACTTGTACCATCAATTTCCAGGCAAAATAATGGTAGTCATTGTTATTTCTTCTTGAAAAAACTAGATTAATGTTTATGAGCATTGCTGTTTGGAGATGTAAGTGTGCACATATATACACAAACAGACATATATGCTTACCATATTTTTTTTTAAAGTCTGAAAGAATTAAAACATGAGGTTGATGGTGGTCACTCTTGAGATACTAAATGTTGAAAACAGGGTGACCTTTTTACCCCATATGCATTTTTGAGCTATTTGATTGCTTTCACACATATTATTTTGTAATTTAAGAAATAAGAAAAATAGGAAACCATTTAATAAATGTGGAACAAATACCAAAAGTTCAACTGCCTATCTGCCTAAATAATGAGAATTCCCTGAGTTTAAAAATAGTATTTTAAAATTATTAGTATAAAATATCTTCCACATAGATTTAAGACAATTTTTTTTTGTTATCTAGTAATCAAGGGCCAGGATTGTTATATAGTATTACAGAATAAATACTAAAGTAAGCAATTTATAAAACACCATCTTTTTAGAATTTTATGTAAATTTATATTTTAACTTGATAATGTCTAAAAAGAATAGCATGTTTTTGCAATTTAGTGATACAAAGAGTATTTCAGGTTTTTAAAAGAGAATTTCAGTCTGTTCTGTAGAACAGACTCTATAGGTAAACTCTATAGACTCTATATCTAGAAGAGACCTTAAGACATCAGTAAGAAGTTAATGAATTTCAATGAAAACAATAATAAAAATTAAAGCTTGGATGTATACACTGAAAAAAGAACAGGGCACACTGAAAGAATAAAAGGCCAGAAATTGCACTTACAGTTCATCCCATTTAATAAGATAGAAGAAATTCTTGTAAGTGCCAACCTTCTTTGATTGAATAGGTTTAAAAAGATCCTTTCCATTGTGAGACAGGGAGCATATCAAGTAGTATTTGTCATAACTGAGGAAAAAAATAGTTAAATTTGATTTCTATCTTGATAATACAAATTAGCTAACTAATACAAATACATTAGCAATTCTTCCCTCAAAGTGACTAATCTCTGAAATAATATGGTAACTATTCATTTGAATTTTTAGAAATCCATCTCAAATTTAACCATTGCAAATTCTATGAAAATAGAGAAGAGGTATAGCAAAGGGCGTACACAGGAGAACATATTCCCTATGTACCAGTTTCAAGTGATGCCATTTAGTTGAATGACACTGAATAATGTATTTAACCATTTCTAGGTAAATTCTAGGAAGAAAGAGGACAAACAATACCTTCTCTCAGTGTCATTTTCCTTTGCTAAGCTACTAAAATAGAACATATTAATAGTGTATGGACCTGACTTGCATTGAGCCAATCTTCCTAGTCTGTTGGGAAGCTTCCATCCAAGGGGACACATACTATTGTATTCTCTATTAGACAGCAGTGACTTAGCCAATAATTATTATCAAATACAGAGGCAGTTAGATACAGTCAGGTAATCTTGTAAGGCAGGAATCTTAGGTTCAATAAAACTGTATTCTACTCATAGTCTAACTTACTGCTAGGCTTATATGGTAACCATTTTGTTCATATGTACAATCTATTATTCTACATACATTTCAAATCAAATTTCATTGGTTTACAAAATACCTCTAAGCTGATTACTTTTCTCAACTTCATCCCACTTGCCCTCATTTACTTCAGCACTTTATTAACTTTCTTTCCATCTTAATTATCACTGTTTTCTGTATTGTCTTCCATTGGGCATTTGTTCTTCACATTAGTGTCCCTAAATTTATTTTCGAGTGTGTTGTATGTATGTATGTATACGAAGGATGTGGAGGGTATTATCCCCGTAAATATTTTTAAAAATGAAATACCTTCAGACAACAGAACTGTCCATTTAAATGCAAGTTCTAGGAAGGCAGAGGTTTTTTGCTCCCTTATAATTCCCAGTACTAAAAACATCGCCCATATACGGTGCTCAGTAAATATTTACTGAATGAGTTAAAATACTACTTTCAAGTCATTATGTTATTTTTTAATCTTAAAGCTCAATGTAAGCGGAATTTATTTTTGGTACATCTTCTATAGGCTTTTTATTTCATAGCATTAAGCTATTATGAAACAACTTTCATGAAAAGTATCATTTCAGACTTTTCAGTTCATATTAGTCATTTTCAAATAAATTTAAATTGGCAAAAATTTGCTATAATGTCTTTATGGCATTGACAAAATCAAAAAGTGAAAGCCTGTTTTAAAATTTCAATAGAAGATATATGTAGACCTCAAAGCTTAGCAATCAGTAAATTTAAACTGCTAAAGGGAAAAAAAAGTCTTGAAATCCAGCCCCACTACACTGTTTCAAATTACTCTGTTTCTAATGGAAAGGCAGAAAGACTAGCAGTCTTAAATTGACTTACTAATTAACTTTTGCTCTGGTAAGTTTCAACATATATTTTCCTGTCCTTTTTGCATTTAAGAGTTATATTTTTTACTGTAATAGCTTTAAACATCTCTGTAATTTTTATGAAAACCATAAAAGTATCTGCTGATTTTTGTATCATCATTTAAAATGCTAAAATAACAATGGATGCTGACATTTTACAAGATTAGAATAGCTTCTAGATAAAGCTGTGCATATTTTCTTTTAAACAGTTACTTACTTTGATACCCAGTTACTTGAAATTCCATGTGCAGCAAAAATAGTAAACTGGAGCTGTTCTGTTGTAGTCCATGCTTCTTTGAAGTTCCTGTTACTTTGGGCACAGTCTGCAGGACTCCTACCAGAATTTGCATGAAGTCTGAGAAGATCATAAATTGCTGCAGTTAATTGGTCCATGCTTACTTGAACAGGATTTTCAGGATTCAGTGAGCCTAGATTTAAGTAAAATGTTAATATAATTCTCTGAAAAAGTAATGATAATTGCTCTAATTCAAAGAATTTAAACACATACCCCGAGCTGAACTCTTGCTAGTGTCTCCTCCTCCAGACAATGAAGTCATCTGCATACACACATGTATATTAGATAGAAAACTGCCCATGACATAATACGTTTACCTTTATCTTCAATACATTTAATTAAATGCTATGTCAAAGAAACCCTTCCCGAAGGAAACCTCCCAAGTGTCTGTAGGACTAACAATACAATAAAGAATGCAAAAAGAAAGAGAAAAACCCAAAATAAATAGATGATTTTTAGTATCAAAAAAATCAGGCCGTGCACAGAGGCTCACGCCTGTGATCCTAGCATTCTGGGAGGCCGAGGCTGAAGGATCACTCAAGGTCAGGAGTTAGAAACTAGCCTGAGCAAGAGCAAGACCCCGTCTCTATTAAAAATAGAAAGAAATTAATAGGTCAACTAAAAATATATAGAAAAAATTAGCCGGGCATGGTGGCGCATGCCTGTAGTCCCAGCTACTTGGTAGGCTGAGGCAGGAGGAGTTTGAGGTTGCTGTGAGCTAGGCTGATGCCGCGGCACTCTAGCCCAGGCAACAGAACGAGACTCTGTCTCAAAAAAAAACCAAGAAAATCATAGTAAGTGAAAATTAGAACAAAATATCAGAAACACAACAGTCTGCCTTGTTAAACTGATTAAATAATTAATATAATTTGAAGCCTAGAAGTGATAAGTACACTATTATAGTATTTTATTTTCCATTGGTCGCTCTATAATAGCATAACAATATCCTTAAAGAAAAAAAACCTAGAACTCTATTACCATTTGATGACTCAAAAAAATTTTATATTTAAATTAAGCTCTCCTCCCACCTACTCTCTGCTCCTTTATCCAGCAAATGGGTAAAATAAATCGAAGCCTCAGACATTATTAGACCATGGTAGTTAATCACCTCCAAGTGATTTCATTTTTTTAAAGTTGCACAAAATAATAAAGTAGAAATAAAGAAACCCAAATCTCCACATACCATCTGAATAGGATCTCTTTGAGAATGAATGGACTGAGTTATCTCTTAGATATCAAGGGACACAACATCAACATAACTTTTCCATTTTTTAAATTTATGGTGGTTGCTGAGGTCCACCTTTTCTTTCATCCTTCTAATCAAAGATATAAACACCCCTATGAACAGAATTAATTAAATCCCCGTGGAAATACCAAAAGGGATAGCTTTTATTAAAAGCAACAGTATGGGCCGGGCGCGGTGGCTCAAGCCTGTAATCCTAGCTCTTTGGGAGGCCGAGGTGGGCGGATCGTTTGAGCTCAGGAGTTTGAGACCAGCCTGAGCAAGAGCGAGACCCCATCTCTACTATAAACAGAAAGAAATTAATTGGCCAACTAAAATATATATAGAAAAAATTAGCCGGGCATGGTGGCACATGCCTGTAGTCCCAGCTACTTGGGAGGCTGAGGCAGCAGGATTGCTTGAGCCCAGGAGTTTGAGGTTGCTATGAGCTAGGCTGATGCCACGGCACTCACTCTAGCGTGGGCAATAAAGTGAAACTCTGTCTCAAAAAAAAAAAAAAAAGCAACAGTATGACATAAAGAGAAGGCTCCTAACCTTGCTGCTTCTGAGGCCTCTTGGTCTTTTCAACAGGGAGTGGGTATGATCCAAAGCAGAATTTCTGCCCACTGGCAATCGGACATTTCTATGCAGAGGGCGAAGTGATAGCTACTACCTTCCAGGTGCTCCAAGCTTCGTATCTACCTTTAAACCCCCAACCAACTCATTTATGACAGAGGTCCTCCTCTACACACAAAAGGTTCACCTAATTCAATGTCATCTCTCATAAAACAGTCTATCTCCTTACCAAGGAATCCCCACCTAACCAAATAAGATACTAAATCAACTCAAAAGTAAAAGCCAAAGTTAAAACGATAATATTTTGTCCAGCAGAAAGCAAACACGTCCCAGTTTAAGTGATGGATGATAACTCAAGTACATATTGTGACAAAATACTACTTAATAAAAATACTCACATCAGCAGTTTTACTCCTTGGAAGATTAACGGCTCTCTTTAGCTTCTTTACTGATTCTGTAATGGCAAGAGTCTCTACACCATCTAAAGCACTACAGATTTTTCTTACAGCTTTAATTACTTGATCTACTGCTCGGTGCTGGTTCTTTAAAAATAAAAAGTAAAATAAACATAAGTAAGTGAAATTTAAAGGACCAATTTCAGAGATGAAGTAAAAAACTAGATATTTAATAAATAACAGATATTCTCTACTCTTTTGTGATGAAAAAGAAAAAAAGATAGCTTTTCAATTATATAGTTTATTCTGAAGTAAGTTCTTCAGAAGTTGGTCACATATTAATAACACTGGGTAACCAACATTAACTTTTAAGCATCATTTACATCTATACTACCATTACTTTATAAGTTTTATCAAAAAACTTCTTTGAGGACAATTCTTCTGTATCATGCTATCACACTTGATTTCACCATGATCCAAAAGTATACAAGTACTAATATATTGTAAAATCACTTACCTGATGAGAAGAATTTAAAAATCCTTCTCTACTTTTAATGAGATGTATATACCTCATTATGAAACATTCATTAATTCATAAAACATTTATGCCAAGTACTGTTAGAATGGGCTGAAACTCAGTACTATACCATCCCTTAAAAATTTAAATTTTTTCCACCCTTGAGGCTTGGCTAGCATATACTGAATATTCCCTTCACCTTCAAGCTTAAATGAAAACACCTAGTTTTCTAAAACACCCAATTACCCTGAAGTCCTCAGGGCGTGAAGGTCTGTTTTCTGGCACCCCATTTTTGCTTACTCAACCTATATTCTGCTTCCTTTTACTCCACTTTCATGTAAGAACCTTTCCAGTTTTGATGCTCAGGCCATTCTCCTATACCATTCTATATCATTCTTTATGTGCCAATTATCAATTCATTATCAGTTTCAAAATTCACTCTTCTTTTACTTTACTTTGTAATACTAGACCTAGACCCTATAAACAATTCTCTTTGCCAGCTGGCACAATGTTAAGTTTTGTCAATAGAATACACAGAAGAGACACTCGCATGCAAGAACATTAGGAAGATACTTCCCATCTGGATTCCAGTCCTCTATTTTTTAAAATTCAGGGTTAGGCCGGGCGCGGTGGCTCAAGCCTGTAATCCTAGCTCTCTGGGAGGCCGAGGTGGGCGGATCGTTTGAGCTCAGGAGTTCGAGACCAGCCTGAGCAAGAGCGAGACCCCATCTCTACTATAAATAGAAAGAAATTAATTGGCCAACTAATATATATATAGAAAAAATTAGCCGGGCATGGTGGCACATGCCTGTAGTCCCAGCTACTTGGGAGGCTGAGGCAGCAGGATTGCTTGAGCCCAGGAGTTTGAGGTTGCTGTGAGCTAGGCTGATGCCACGGCACTCATTCTAGCCTGGGCAATAAAGTGAGACTCTGTCTCAAAAAAAAAAAAATTCAGGGTTAAAGCTCAATGTTCATAGACCAGTTCTACTTGCACCCTCAGGCTATGCTCTTTGTATCTGACAGCTCTAAATAAAGTCCTCTATCAAGTTTCTTTGCGATAGGCAACATGTGTGTTCCTATGGGAGAGGCTAAATTTTGGTCTGGGGTTGGGGTAGAGCTCTTAGCATAAGTTCTTAGAGTTTCTTCACTGTCCATTTTTCCTCAGCCTAGAGGTGACAACTGCTTTTCTACATTTGCGATTTCTAGAACCCTTAAAGTGGGGTTGGCAAATTTTTTCTTTAAAAGGCCAGTTAGTAAATATTTTAGGCTTTGTGGGCCATACAGCCTTTGTCACAATTCAACTCTGCCATTAAGATGTGAAAATACAGAAAATACATAAGCAAATGACCATGGCTGTGATCCAATAAAACTTTATTTGCAAAAACAGGGAGCAGATCAGATTCGGTGTTTGAGCCAGATTATATGGACTCCTGTCTTATGAGTCCTCTTTCACCCCTTTGAAAAGTTAACCATCTTTTACTAATTAACAATTCTTTAAATTTCCCTGTTCAAATAACTAGTATAGTTTCTGTCTCTTGACTGGCCCACACTGATATGCCTTCCTACTCACATGTGGTCATTTCCCTCATTTTTGCTCTATATATTTATCTGAGTTTCTACCCTATGTCCTGTAATAAAAGTTTCACTTCCATAAATGTTCATGTGGAAAATTCACAATATCTTCAACCCCAAAACTATACCCTATCAGTACCTTAACGACAGTATCATACTCTGATCACAAGCTCCTTTGCTTCTAGCCCTCATACCCTCATTCTGACCAAACTCTCTTCTCTGCTTCTTCTACCAGACAGCCGTGTACTTCTAAGAAAATCTCACAACCACACAGATTGAACGATACCCAATTTTAGCAGGAACCTCCATGCCACTCAGCATTTCTTTCATCTGTCCTTGGTCAGCTCTCCTTCCCCTTTCCCATAGAATATTAAACCAAACCATCATTCCTTGCCTCAAATCCCCTACTGCCACCCTAACTTCATTTTAGCAAGATGAATTAACATCTCATCTCCAGAAATTAAAGGCCAAAAGCAATCAAAACTTCTCCAACTTCCTAACTGGGTATAGTGGCTCTGGCCAATAGTCCCAACTACTCAGAAGGCTAAGCAGAATGAATTGAGTCCAGGAATTTGAGGCCAGCCTGGGCAACATAAGCATACCCCATCTCTTAAAGATAAAAATAAACAAAAATATTTTTGCAACTTCCTGACCTCACCCTAAAATCTATCCAAGAGAAATTAAAACATATATCCACACACAAACTTATATGTAAATGTGTTTATAGTGGCATTATTCATGACAACCAAAAACTATAAATTTAAGCCCAAATGCTCATCATTTGGTAACTGGAGAAACAAAATGTGGTATAACGATACAATGGAATGGTACTCAGCAATAAAAAAGGGAACAAACTACAGATAAATACTGTAACATTCATACTACAACATGGATGGACCTCTAAAACGGCATGGTGTGAGAAAGAAACCAGGTGTAAAAAACTATATAGTGTATGATTCTGCTTACATGAAATGACCAGAAAAGGCAAATCTATAAGACAGGAACCAGATCAGAAGTTATTTGGGGATTAGAGTGGGAACTGACTGCAAATTAGTATAAGTAAACTTTTGGGACTGATGAAACTGTTCTAAAACTAGATTGTAGTGAAAATTGTATAACTATGCATTTACTAAAACATCACTGAATTGTATATATACAATTGGCAAATTTTATGATGTATAAATTATACCTCAATAAAACTATAAAAAGTAAAGGAGGGGTACATATGATATAGACTTAGTATTTTACATATGATGGTTAGTGAAGAGCCCTCTGATGACATCTGTGTACAAGACCTTAATAAAGTGAAACGTTGAGCCATGCAAATACCTGGGGGAAGAGCATTAGAGGGAGCAAGCATAAGGGTCCCCAATGAGGAGCATATCTGGCAGAAAACCAACCAGAAAAAAAGAAACAGAAGTGATAAGAAGCCAGATCAGAAAGGTAGTGGGTCAGACTGTGAAGCTACAATCAGGGCTTTGAATTTTACTAAGGCAGTAAACTGGATTTTCAGCAGGAGTAGAATGATCTAACTTTTAAAAAAGAGTTTATAAAGTTTGTTTAACTTTTCAAAGAACCATCTTTTGGTTTAGATTTTCTCCTATGTTACATTTGCTTTCTGCTCTTATTTTCATTTTTTTAAATAAAACTTTTTCTTTAGAAATTATTTTAGATTTACAGAAAGTTGCAAAAATCATAGAGTTCCCATATCACATTAAAGGAAACTAGGTTAAGTAACATCTTACATAACCATTTGTCAAAATTAAGACAT
Source organism: Mirza zaza (assembly GCA_008750895.1). Taxonomy (NCBI): domain Eukaryota; kingdom Metazoa; phylum Chordata; class Mammalia; order Primates; family Cheirogaleidae; genus Mirza; species Mirza zaza. The sequence continues at coordinate 37,042 of VSMD01053383.1, forward strand.
TAATACTCATACATTGCTATTAACTTTAGAATTTATTCAGATTTCACCAGTTTTTCCACTAACAACCTTTTTCTCTTCCAGGATATAATCCAGGATACCACACTGCACTTAGTAATTTATCTTTAAAAGACTGTGGAAGATAGACTGTAGAAGGACAAGGGTAGAAGCCGGGAGACTAGTAAGGAACTAGTGCAACCAACCGGGGCTGTAGCTTTGGTAGCAATGAAAAGTGGTCACATTCTGAGTGTATTCTCAAGGTAAAGCTGACAGGAATTAGACTGAATGTGGGATGTGAAAGATATTTTTCTTGAGAAGGATGACTCTAAGGTTTTAGCCTGAGCAAATGAAGAAGGGAGTTGCCATTTATTAAGAAGGGGGAACAACAGAGGCAGTGTGCATGTGTAAAAGCAGAGGGCATATGGGATATATCTGTGTACCTTCCTCTCACTTTTGCTCTGAGCCTAAAACTGTTCTTGAAAAATAGTCTTTACTTTTCTTTGCCTTTTTGTTCTATCCAGGCCTCCAGCTGACTGGATGGTGCCTGCTTACATGAACAGATCTTTCCCACTCCGTCCACCCACTCACATGCCAATCTCCTCTCAAAACACTCTCCCAGACATACCCCAAAATAATGCTTTACCAGCTCTCTAGGTACAGTAGTCCCCACACCCCCATCCTCAGTTTCCCTTTTGGTAGTTTCAGTTACTCCAGGTCAACTTTGTCTGAAAATATTACATGGAAAATTCCAGAAATAAACAATTCATAACTTCCAAATGAAAAAGAAAGTCTTTAAAAAGGGGGGGGGAAGACTGATGAATTGAATAGATATGAACAATAACATAAAAAATTCAGTTTTGTACATCTTAAATTTTAGATGTTAATTGGGCATTCACATAAAGATGTCAAGTAGTAAATATATGAGTCTGGAGTTGAGGGAAGAGGTCAAGGATAGGCATATCAATTTAAGAGTCATCAGCATAGGGGTGTAGCAAGAACACCTATGATGTAAATACAGAGAGAAGAGGTCCTAGAATTGAGCCCTGGGGGTGTTCTAATGTTTAGCAGTGAGGAAGATAAGGAGATCATAAGGAAGAAGCCACAGGTGAGAGTGAGATATTGTAGCCAGTAGAAGTAGGGAAACCAAGAAGGTGATATCCCAGAGGCCAGACAAGTATTTCAAGAAGGACGAAATGATCAACTATATCAAAGAAAAGTAAAGACTAAGAACTGATGACTGGATTCAGGATCATAGAAGTCCTTGATGACCTTAGTAAGTGAAGCTTCAGGAACGCACTAAGAATAAGACTGACTGGAGTTGGTTCATAAAAGAATGTGAAGAGAGGAAATGGAAGCAGCAAAAGCTTAACCTTCAGGAGTTTTGCTGCAAGGAGAACAGAGAAGTGGGGTGGTGCTACAGATGGACGTGGATTTTTTTTTTTATTTTAAGATGGGTAACTCTTTTCTTCTCTACCGCAATAATTTTCCTGGTGATCTCATCTAGTCTGATAGCTGCAAAATACTGTTTATATTCTGATGATTCCCAAGTTTATTATCTCTAGCCTGGATATCCAACACAAAATTCCAGATTTACATCAACTGCCTACTACTCAGTATCTCTACTGAGATGAATAATAGCCATCTCAAACAAAACATCCAAAGTGAGTTCCTAATCTTTCCTCCAAACCTATTCTTCTCACAGTTTTCCATATGTCACTAGAAGGTAACTCCAAACTTTCAGTTGCCCAGGTAGAAAATCTTAGGAGTTACCCTAAATTCTCTCTTCTCATGTTCCAAATCTAATCTATGGTAAATCTTCCTGGCATCAATTTCAAAATATGTCACAGCATTCAAACCCTTTTCACTACTTCTACTATAGTCACCCTGGTCCAGAACATCATCCTCTCTTCATGGCTAGCAAAACATCTTCCTAATGGACTTGTTTCCACTCTTGCCCATACCCCTTCTATTACAGCTCCAAAGGCCTAGCACACCTTGTATGTTCCAGGCACACTCCCCCTCCTTAGGCCACTGTACTTAGTGTTCTGTCTCCCTGGAACACTCATGCCTCAGATGGCCAGACAGCTTCAAGCTTCACCCTTTCCTTCCTCCTCCAGGTCTTTGTTCAAGTTCATTTCTTCTCAGTGAGGCCTTCTCTGACTACCCTATTTGAAGTTACAATATTATTCTCCTTCTATATTTTTCTCTACAGCCCTTACTATCTGATATAATACATATTTTGCTAGTTTATTTTCTTGTCTGTGTCCTCCAACTAGAATGTAAATTATAAGGGCAGGGAGTATAGTTTCTTTTGTTCACTGCCATATTCTCAGCACATACAACACTGCCTCACAATGAGGAGATGCTCAGTAAATATTTTTTGAATGAATGAATACATTAATATGCTGGTAAGAATGTACTAGCTAGAAATCTGGAAATCATCCTACACTCATACTATTCCCTCTTTATTACTCATATCCAATCAGCTACCAAAATCTTATCAATTTTATCTCCTAAATATTGTCAGTTCCCTCCTTTGTATCTTCACCATGCTGATTATCTTTCAGCTGTACTACTGTGGAAAACCTTTCTAAGTAGTCTCCATGAAACCAATCCCAGCCTTAAATCTAACTTCCAAAGTATGGCCAGAGTGACTTCAGAGTGCAGGACTAAACAGGTCACTCACCCTACCCTAATAAAAACACTGTAAGTGGCTAAAAGCAGGGGTCAGCCAACTTTTTCCATACAGAGCCAAACAGTAAATAGTTTAGGCTTTGTAGGATGTACTATCTCTGTTCCAACTACTCAACTCTAGTGTTAGAATACAAATGAAAATGACAATAAACAAATGGGTGTGGTTGTATTAAAAAAAATGTTTAGCACTCTGGGAGGCTGAGGCCAGAGGATCGCTCGAGGTCAGGAGTTCGAGGCCAGCCTGAGCAAGAGCAAGACCCTGTTGTTACTAAAAATAGAATTCTTTAGTCAGACAACTAAAAATATGTAGACAAAATTAGCCAGGCCTGGTGGTGCATGCCTGTAATCCCACCTACTCAGTAGGCTGAGGCAGGAGGATCGCTTGAGCCCAGGAGTTTGAGGTTGCCGTGAGCTAGGCTGATGCCACAGCACTCTAGCTGGGGCAACAGAGTGAGACTCTGTCTCAAAAAAAAATTATTTACAGGCCGGGCGCGGTGGCTCACGCCTGTAATCCTAGCTCTCTGGGAGGCTGAGGTGGGCGGATCGTTTGAGCTCAGGAGTTCGAGACCAGCCTGAGCAAGAGCGAGACCCCATCTCTACTATAAACGGAAAGAAATTAATTGGCCAACTAATATATAGAGAAAAAAATTAGCCAGGCACGGTGGCGCGTGCCTGTAGTCCCAGTTGCTTGGGAGGCTGAGGCAGCAGGATTGCTTGAGCCCAGGAGTTTGAGGTTGCTGTGAGCTAGGCTGACGCCACGGCACTCACTCTAGCCTGGGCAATAAAGTGAGACTCTGTCTCAAAAAAAAAAAAAAAAAAAAAAAAAATTATTTACAAAAACAGAAAGTGGTCCATGACCTAGTAGATAAAGTAAAATTCCTTAACTTGGATTATAAAGTGGCAACTTATGTCTGGCTATCTTCAATGTTATCTCCCAATCCTAATTTCACATTTTATACTGTATTACAGAACTGCTTATACTTCCACATAAGTATCGTACCTATTTATGCCCTTCCCAACTTTCTTCTGGCTAATTCAAACTGTTTAAGACTTTGCTCAGGTAACATTCCTTTTAAGAGGCCTTCCCCACACTCTCAAATTAGGTAAGGTGCCCTTCCTTGATCTGCCTAAGAATTCAACACATACAATTATACTATATATACATTTACTATACTATATTGAAATTTTGTTTAAATATCCTACCACTAGTTTGAGTTCCTTGTGGGTGGGGACTAGATCATTCATTTTTATTTAGCCTTTAGTAAGCATTTCATTTAAGCCTCCAGCATTTAGCCTTTAGTAAGCATCCAATAAATGCTCTTTGAATTGAACTGAAGGTTCCTCTTAGTAATAAAGTTGAAGTGAAAGTAAACATGTTGACTCAAGCATTATCGAGAATTTTTGTTAATAAGTTGGGTCAGAAAATAAGACATCAAACATCGAAATCAAGAATATAGCTTTTCTTATTTTTTTTAAGAGATAGGGTCACACTATGTCACCCAGGCTGGAATGCAGTGGTGTGATCACAGCTCACTGCAACTTTAAACTCCTGGGCTCAAGTGATCCTCCTATCTCAGCCTCCCAAGTGGCTAGGACTACAGGCATGTGCCACCACACCCAGCTAAGTTTTTAATTTTTTTTGTAGAGACAGGGTCTTCCTATGTTGCCAGGCTACCCTCGAAACTCCTGACCTCAAGTGATCTTCCCACTTCAGCCTCCCAAAGTGCTGGGATTATAGGCATACCACCTTGCCTGGCCTAAAAACTGCAGTTTTAAAAGTCCTAAAATATTTAGCCCAATGCTAACACTAGCACTGGAAACAAGAATCTTTAAATCGTGTCAAAATGTGAATTAAGACTTACTTTAGAATTTTACAGATTTGCACTTCACTCTTTAGATCCTTTTATTAATTTTCATTCATTTCCTAAAATGTCTAAAGTCTTAAAAAAAAAAAAAAAAGACTTACTTCAATTTGAAGAGCCAGCTCCACTTGGTTATGATAAGAATCTAAGAGCTCTTCAACAGGGTGTCTGAAAGAAAAAACAGTTACTGTGGCTGAAGGGCACTATATAAAAAAATGATTGTTTTAACCACCAAAAGAAATGTATTCACATCCAAAAACAAAGTTTGAAAACCTGTAATTAGTGCTTTAGATGCTATACCTTGTTATGACTTCTTTATAAGGTTTTTCTATTTGATGCAGGTGTTTGTTCAAATCCACAAGTGTTGAATCATCTTCTGCCTAAACAAACACATGTGCACAAATGTTTACCAAAAAAAAATCAAATCCACTCTTTGGTCTTTCTATTGTCAAATTAAATATATAGTTAAGTGTATGAACTGAAGAAAAAATACTATCAGAATTAAATATTTATAATTGACTCAATTATAAAAGTGACTCAATACTCTGAAAAAACTTGTTTTTTAAATGGAAAACAAATGCTTTTAAGTCTAGTTTCCGATATATAAATAGCTCTTAAAGCAAAAACTACTTCTGCCTATACAGAGAGAATGAGAGCTAAAAATACTTTTAAAGATGACTGACAGCCAAATGAAGGTGGGATGGAGATCAGATGGGGAAGACATCACTTCAATTTCTGTATTCAAATTTCCTCCCACTCCCCTCCAACTCCAAATAAACAAGGTCTCTTCTATCATAAGTCCATATTATGTAAATGTAGTTAAAAATATCACTCGTCAAGAAACTGAAAAGTTACTAATGACTGCCAAAATGTACTGAATTTTGTGAAATAGTTTCCATGCAAATGAAATAAATTCTATTTAACATAGAAGGAAAATCTAGGAAAAGAAAACAAAGAAAAAAGAAAGTAGAAATGACTGGTATTTTTCTATCTAAAATTCTACCAAATGAAGAGTAATTCTCTTTAGAGATTAAAACTTCACTTATAAATTCACCAAGAGTTTATATAGTAATACGACGGCTAAATTTCCTGCACTGTATTTTCTTTAACCTCAAAAAAAAGTACTGAACTTTTTGTTTTTTAAGAGCACCCACCTGCTGAAGTACTGGACTTTTAAAACAAGGAATTAGTTTTCATTTTATGAGAAATAATTTATTTTTCTCAGTTTGGTACAAAGGTCAATATGTACCTTTTTTTTCCCCAACCCATATTTAGCTTTCAAAATATTTCCTTAATCCTCATTTTCCTTGACTGACCCTGATGTTTTCACTTGTATGTAAAACTATTACAAATCAAACTTTTAATTCCTCCACTTTAATTTTCAAATATGCCTCTGCCTCTGAGGAGTATGCTATCTAAAACCTCCATGAATGAAAATCTCCGGAATCTGCTTAAAAAGAACTTCTGTTGACAATGATTTCATCACCCCATTCCAACCCAGAATTCTTGAAAAACATACAAATTGAAAAGTGGTTAATTAGCAAAATTATGGAGATTCAACCAAAAGCAAATCAATTATAAAATACACACTTACTGTTCGGGCCAGATTTTGGCACATAGCACTGAAGGTCAAGAGTTGCAGTCTAATCTCTGTGTCCCATTTTCTACAGTTTTGAATATGTTCATGACTTCCAAGACAATGGTTACTGTTAAAATATATTAATTATTCACTATACTACTCAAATTAGAAATTATAGAGGTGAGAGTAAAATATAAATTATATATCAATCAGAAACAGATGAAATTACATATTAATCAGAAATTACATATCAATATGAAATTACATATCAATCAGAAACATATCAATCAGTAAAATACAGAGATCACTTTTTATCCAACTGTGAGCATTTAAACAGAGGAATTATTCTTTATGAGAAGAGTCAAAATGAAGAAGATGAAGATAAAGATGAAGCAGGAAATAAGAAAAATAGGGACAGGGCATTTCTAATAGTCTAGGAGAATAAAATCTATAAAACAATTAGCCTAAATGCTAGTTATAACAAATTACCTGGTTAAGAAAAAGATTCACATAATTATTATTTTAGGCAACTAAAAATAAATTATAGCTGACTACTGTCCATAAAGTAACAGTGCATGATACAAAAGGAAAATGGAGTCTACACTAATGTGACTATTGACTCTTTACAAAAAAAAAAAAATTATATTCACTTATTAACCAATTGCCTGCAATTCCTCCTGATTAAAACTATAAACTTCCTAAGAGAATGCCAGGTCTTACTTATCTCTGAAATCTCACCACTGTCTTATTTTATTTTATTTTTGAGACAGAGTCTCACTTTGTTGCCCAGGCTAGAGTGCCATGGCATCAACCTAGCTCACAGCAACCTCAAACTCCTGGGCTCGAGCAATCCTCCTGCCTAAGCCTCCTGAGTAGCTGGGAATATAGACATGCGCCACCATGCCTGGCTAATTTTTTTTTACACACTTTTTTTTAGTTGACCAACTAATTTCTTTCTATTTTTTTATTAGCAACGGGGTCTCGCTCTTGCTCAGTCTGGTCTGGAACTCCTGAGCTCAAACGATCCGCCCACCTCGGCTTCCCAGAGTGCTAGGATTATAGGCATGAGCCACCACGTCCCGCCCTCACCACTCTCTTAGATATGACATCTTAGACATAATATATCTCAATACAAGTTTACTGATCCAACGAATCAACTCAAATAGGACCCAGTGTATTTTTTATGGTAAATTTAACTTGAAAAATTTCTAATTAAAATGAAATTTCCAAAGATACTGTTCAGTAGTTAAATGAACTTACTTCTGTAGCACTTCCTCTTGACCACAAACTTTCAGAACATAGCTGCCAACATCTACTTGATTCAAGTCATCATGTACCCAGCAAAGGGCTTGCATTATAATGATTTCTACAGTAGAACTCACTGTAAAAGAGTTAGTCATCATTCTCATTTTGTTCATGTACCTCTAAGTATATACTTATACAAGACTGTACTACGTATAATCTAAGATAGCACTGTACAATAGAAATATAAGCCACATATGTAGCCACATATATAATTAAAAATATTCTAATAGCCACATTGAAAAAAGTAAAAGGAAAGAAGTCAACTAATTTTAATAATATGTTTTATTTCAGCTAATACAGTTGTTACCCCCATCTGTGAGTTCTGTATCCGTGGATTCAATCAACCTCAGATGGAAAATATTTGAGAAGAAAAAAACTGTACTGAACATGTACAGACTTTTTTCCTTGTCATCAGCCCCTAAACAATATGGTACAGCAACTATTTACACAGCATTTACACTGTATTAGATATTATAAGTAATCTAGAGATGATTTAAAGTATATGGGAGGATGTGTATAGATTATTTGCAAATTCTATGCCTGTTATATCAGGGATTTGAGCATCCTGGATTTTTGGTATCCAAGGGAGGTCCTGGAACCAGTCCCCCACAGAGGACATTTAGCAGTATCTAACAACCAATGATTTAAAATAAATTATAAGAAAAAGAATCACTATTTTAAATGTTTGACATTTGCCCAGTAATTTTCAAATGAAGACTAAAAATAAAGCAAGTAGCAGTATTGTTCTATTAGTGTTCTTGGCAAAAGATGGATACTAAATTACAACACATTAAAAACTAAAGCTTTTAAAGTAACCTATTTCTAACTTACAGCTTCTATGTTTAATATTTAAAAGAGAGTGATCACATTAAAACTATACAAAAATTGGTGTCTTGACAGAAAAATGTTAACCAACTAATATAATAACCTCTAATATAACAGCTACATTTCTAAATAGTCAAATCTAAGTTGACATTTATACTTTAAACACCCAAACCACTGCTACCATAATTTGGTTACATTTCCTAATAGAGGTATACATTATAAATGTGCACATTTATGAATAACCAAACATTTGAAATATTTCAAGATTAGTCAAATTAAATGTAGTAAGTGAAAATTTGATACAAATTAAGACATTTGCTATCAATGCTTACTCATGGTTATTTTAATCAAAGTGCCTACTAAACTTTTGAACCTTAGTATTAATTCTTACTGCATACCTAGATTTAAATGATTCCCAAAGCCAAAATTTAAGGTATGTTTGAAAAGAATAACTTTTCCTTTAGAAACTAAAAGAATGATTGTTACAGTTGGCTAACATTTTTCTGTTTCAGATTTATATTTTTTCATATGGCCTTCAAAAGTACAAAGCTAGAAAGAATGTATCCAAATATTGGACATATTCCTAGTCATAACCTTATTAAGAAAAAATAAATGGCATAATTCTTAGGCCAAGGTACTGTGGAAATATAGGATCTTATTCCACCATTGGCATCCAGTTAAAATAATACACGTTATGAAGTGTAATAAACTCTGAAAAAAAATAAAAGTAGTTTTAAAAACTATAACAGGCTGGGCATGGTGAATTATGCCTATAATCCCAGCACTTTGGGAGATGGAGGCAGGAGGATCTCTTGACGCAAGGAGTTTAAGACCAGTCCAGGCAACATAGCAAGACCCTGTGTCTCTACAAAAATTTTTAAAAATTAGCCAGGCATGGCAGCCAATGCCTGTAGTTCGAGTTATTCAGGAGACTGAACCAGAAGGATCACTTGAGCCCAGGAGTTTGAGGCTGCAGTGAGCTATGATCGTACCATTGCACTCCAGCCTGGGTGACAGTGTGAGACCCTGACTATCAATCAATCAATAAATAAAACTATTTACAAAAAATTTCCTACATGCTTTAGGGATGTATCTCTAGAGAGGATGCCCACACCAAGTTTGGAAGGGAGAATAAAATCCAAAGGAGAATTTTTTTTTTTTGAGACAGAGTTTTACTTCATGCTCCAGCTAGAGTGCAGTGGTGTCATCATGGCTCACTACAACTTCAAACTCCTGGGCTAAAGCAATCCTCTTGCCTCAGCCTCCCGAATAGCTGGGAATAGAGGTGTGTACCACTACACCTAGCTAATTTTTTAATTTTTTTGTATAAAGGCGGTCTCACTCAGGCTGATCTGGAATTCCTAACCTCAAGTGGTCCTCCCACCTTGGCATCCCTAAGTGCTAGGATTACAGGCATGAGCCACCATGCCCAGTCAGAGAATTATCTTCTTCTTAGAAGAACTTAACATGGTATTTGGAATTTCAATTTTATCAAAACCATTTATAAACAAACATTCTTCTTGCCATAAAAGGAAAAAAACATTAAAAAGATTATAATTAGCTCTTCTATCTAATGCTTGTGGGTTGTACCCAAGAGCCACTGATTAACAAGTTACCCAGCACTTCTCAGAGAAATATGTAATTATAAAGATAACCTGTTCCCCACTAGTCCTAACCAGAAAACTATCCATATGAATGCCCAAAGGGCACCTAATGATAACAAAGTTGGTTTATTAAAAAAATGATAATATTGATATTTTAAACATTTTCCCAACAGACCTACAAACTTACCATCACATGTAAAAGTAACTGGTAGTTGAAATCCTTCAATTTCAATGGAGACTTTCACACTAGCATTTTCTCCACATATGTTTCTTTGCACTGTGACTGGACTTAACAAATAGCCTCGATTTGTGCAGTGATTGGTATATGGAAATTTGGTCTTTAATCTGTTCACAAGAAAGAAGAAATTAAATTCTTTTTAAAAAAGCTGCATTTAAGAGCTCTGGACAAGACTTTACATGATAACAGCCACTCAATTCTGTGTCTTTGTCCAACTCTAAAGCAGCTTGTGAGAACTGCAATGAATGAACCCCTGTCAAAATTCCAAATACCAGTATTAGCCTTTTAAATAAAAGGAATTCAAAGAAAAGGAAGAGATTACTACTGCCAGGATATCTTTGGTAACACTATCAACATTATTTGAGCACACATTGGATAAATGGCATTAAATGAGGTTCTCTGCTTCAGATTCTTTTGCCACACAGTACAGTTAAACAAAATGGTACATTTTAAATGAATTACTGACAATGTAGGCAATGTAGCCCTAAAACTAATGTCCAGAGAGGTAAGTTTGTTGTCTTTAAAAAAATCTTTTTTCCCTAAGGACCTTTGTCCTACAAACGTTTTTGGTTGCTAGACAATGAAAAAAGAACACAGACAAGGAGTTTTTATGTACTTTACAGTGCCTTTATTCCCTCAGAATGATTTCTAAATTCTAAAACTTAGGGAATTGGAAGGCTTGCAGGCAAAGGTATTCATTGGAGCCACACAGTTTAAATTTAAATACATGAACATGGTGTATGGCTTATCTCCAGACAGTACTGCTGTTATTAGAAGACAAAGGGGAATTTGATGACTTCTTTATACTTGTGAGCTTCCTTTAACTTACTTTTTTCTGGAGGTTGGAAGACTGGTGCCAGTCCTTCTATCCGCTTTTCACAGGGCTATGAATGGAATGAGTGTTGGAAGTATTACCTGTTTCCTTTGATGGAGATTAAAATAGTCAAGTCATAGAAATAGAATAAAATAGTTTGAGTTGACAGGAAGAAAGTTCTGGAGAGGCAGTACATGTAATGGTTATTGTACTGCCACATGTGCCAGATTACCTTAGTTTGAATCCTGATTTTACTACTTATTAGCTGTGTGACCTTAGGTAAGTTATTGAGTCTCCTTGTTTCAGTTTCTTCTTCTACAAAATGGGGATAATACTACTACTTACCTCATAGAGTTGTGAGAATTATGTAAGTTTATAAAGCACTTAAGAACCATGCCTAGTACATGATTAAGCACCACAAACTTCTTGTCAAATAAATGAATTACTGAATGAATAAATCTGGTTTCAGCACTTTCATCTTATGTGACACAATGAATCCAATATTAAAAGAAGAATTGTAATAAAAGAAAGTAATATAATAATCTTAAATGGATACTGGAACTGTACCTTTAAATGTATACACCTTATCTTTAGACATTTAATTGCTGCCAAGCTTACCACTCTGCAACACAATGGCAAGACCCTCAGGGAACCTAGCCTAAGATTCTCATTATTTCTCATATGCTTGGTATTCTCTAGTTTTCTACAGCTTATAAAATAGATGCTGCTATGATTTGGATGTGTGTTTCCCCCGCAAACTGCATACTGAAATTTGATCCCCAACGTTAGAGGTGGAGCCTATTGGGAGGTGTTTGGGTCATGGGAGCAGATCCCTGATGAATGGCTTGGTGCCATCCTACGGGTAATGAGGGAATTCTCTATTAGTTCTCATAAAAGCTGGTGGTTAAAAAGAACCATGACACCTCCCCAACCTCATTCTCTTGCTTCCTCTCTCACTATGTGATCTCTGCACATGTCCTTTTCCTTCCACCATGAATGCAAGCAGCCTGAGGCTTTCACTAGATGCCTGATCTTTTAGCCAGCAATATCATGAACTAAGTAGATCTTCCTTCTTTATAAATTACCCAGTCTCAGGTATTCCTTTATAGGAACATAAGCAGAATAAGACAGATGCTCATATTAAATAATGAAATTAACTAATATATGATATGGCAGAGAATTTTATCTATACCTAAGCAAGTTGTCAATTGTCAGAAATCCTTAAGGATAATAAAAGTCAGAAGTTCCTGATGATAGCTCTGAAAACAAGAATTTATTAGACAAAAATTCTAGTGATAAGTTACATTTAATGAATTAACTTTGGGGTGAAAGGAGGGCTTCTTCATTTCCCTTTCTTAGAATCAGTCCTTTCTTTTACACAACAATGTACATCTAGTTAATGAAACTGAACTTATACCCTTAAAAACAGTTAACCACATACAAAGCTTTTAAAATGAGTCCTTTCTGTATTTGCTTGATACCATGGAAGATACCAGTTCCAGAAACTACAGCAATGCCTTTGTTTTTCTGTAAAGCTGATGATTTCTCCTGTTCTCATGGTTCATTTACTTTATAAAAATCACAAAAACATACCAAAATACCTAAAATAGAATAGATTCCTTACAGCTGGGTGGGTTTTTTGTTTTATATTATTTGTAACTAAACATTCAAACATACAAAAACAAATTATTAAAATTACTGCTGAGTAAATTATTCATTTTAAATATAATAGACCAGATAAGGTATTATTATGGACACTCTAAGCCATACATTATAGCTTGATGTTCTTAAGTAACTATGTATAAAGAGTATTTTTTAACTCCAATTTTTATTTTCTCTAAAATTTCCATTTCCCTATCACCCAAAGAAAAGGCTTTGTTTGTTTAATGGTGCTCTACAGTTCAGGAAATTTAGTATCTCTATGCATAAACTAAAATCCTTTATAGTTTATTTTCCTACTGTGTGCTCAATCAAGCTAAAACTCGGTACAGCTAGCAAAATCATGCAAAATCAGAAGGACAGGAAAAAGGATAAAAATGAGGGTTTACAAAGGTTTTAACTAGGCCGGGCATGGAAGTTCATGCCTGTAATCCTAGCACTCCGGGACGCTGAGGTGGGAGGATTGCTTGAGCTCAGGAGTTCGAGATCAGCCTGAGCAAGAGCTAGACCCTGTCTTTACTTTAAATACAAAGAAATTAGCCAAACAACTAAAAATAGAAAAAAATTAGCCAGGCACGGTGGCACGTGCCTGTAGTCCCAGCTACCCAGGAGGCTGAGGCAGGAGGATCGCCTGAGCCCAGGAGTTTGAGGTTGCTGTGAGCTAGGTTGACGCCACGGTACTCTAGCCCGGGCAAGAGAGTGAGACTCTGTCTCACACGCACACAAAAAGAGGTTTTAACTTAATTAACAACTTAATACTACTTTATAGGCAAGTACAGTCAGCATTGTTTAGAATAAAATTAACTAAATGCAGAGATGAAGTCCTTGACAACATACAGGAAGTCCTTGGAGTCAAGATACTATTATAGGATATGAGTATTAGATCTAAGCTATATATAAAGAAACAAGACTAGAAAGCTATTCAGAAAGACAGGTATGGAGTGTGGTTTCTCATCCTAAAGGACCACAAATGAAGTGGCAATAACTTCTACTGGTATTTAACTGGTATTACATAAGAACTTTCTCTGGACCTATCACTAGTAGAGATAGTGAGATCTGTCAATTATGATAAGTGTGAAAAAAAAGAAAACAAGAGGCCGGGCACGGTGGCTCATGCCTGTAATCCTAGCACTCTGGGAGGCCGAGGCGGGCAGATTGCTCAAGGTCAGGAGTTTGAAACCAGCCTGAGCAAGAGCAAGACCCCGTCTCTACTATAAATAGAAAGAAATTAATTGGCCAAATAATATATATAGAAAAAATTAGCCGGGCATGGTGGCACATGCCTGTAGTCCCAGCTACTCGGGAGGCTGAGGCAGAAGGATTGCTTGAACCTAGGAGTTTGAGATTGCTTTGAGCTAGGCTGACTCGAGGGCACTCACTCTAGCCTGGGCAACAAAGCGAGACTCTGTCTCAAAAAAAAAAAAAAAAAAGAAAACAAGAAATAAAAACCAAAAAATGAAGTAATAATGAAAAATATCCCAAATCAATGTATTACAGAACCTTAAAGTGAAAGAGATTCTTGAGATCACTGGTCTAACTCTTTAATTTCACAGATAAACAATACCAAAAACCAAGGCCTAGAATCGGCACTAAATTCTAAGTCTATTATACAGTAGTCTTAACTCTAAACAAATATCATTCTGACAGCATGACATTAATTTCACAGCTGAATTTAAATGATTAAATAAATAATTTTAGGAGATTTCAAAAAGTAAAGAAATGCCTAATTTTTTGTTATGTATGTCTTTTTGTTTAAATTTGTTAATTTTATTTCAGAGTATTATAGGGGTACTAACATTTTGGTTACATAAATTGCTTTTGTACAGTTTGAGTCAAAGTGTGTGTAACCATCATCCAGACAGTGTGCACTGTACCCATTAGGTGTGAATTTACTCATCCCCTCCTCTACCCTCCCATCTGCTTGATCTCCGATGAGTGTTATTTCCATATATACACATAAGTGTTGTCCAATTAATTCCAATTTAATGGTGAATACATGTGGTGTTTGTTTTCCATTCTTCTAAAAGAACTGGCTAAGTAACAGTATAAATACTTGTTTTAAAAATCCACTGCTGGCCGGGTGCGGTGGCTCACGCCTGTAATCCTAGCACTCTGGGAGGCCCAGGCTGGAGGATCAAGGTCAGGAGTTCGAAACCAGCCTAAGCAAGAGTGAGACCCCGTTTCTACTATAAATAGAAAGAAATTAATTGGCCAACTAATATATATAGAAAAAATCACCTGGGCATGGTGGTACGTGCCTGTAGTCCCAGCTACTCGGGAGGCTAAGGCAGCAGGATTGCTTGAGCCCAGGAGTTGGAGGTTGCTGTGAGCTAGGCTGACGCCATGGCACTCACTCTAGCCTGGGCAACAAAGTAAAACTCTGTCTCAAAAAAAAATACACAAAAATCCACTGCAAAAATGAGCATCCTGGAAAAAACAAAGCCATTAATTTTTCCAAAGGATATCTCCTGACCCCAATCTCCATGTCCACAAGGGAATAAGAGAAGTTCCCAGAACATGGCTCCAAAAATACCTCCACTTCTTTCTGCTCTGATACATATTTGTTGCAATGACAGTCTACTAATGAAAATAAAATTACAAAAAGAACTCATTCTCTCTTTAGTCCATTGGGATTTCATATTACATAAGCCCGTGTGTGTGTGTGTGTGTGTGTGTGTGTGTGTGTGTGTGTGTGTGTGTGTCAGTGAATAACCATTTTCATTTAGTGGCAGGGTTTGTGTAAATAATGTTAGATTCAAATGGGGAAAAAAAAGGCAGACCACGGCAAACTTAATTTTTCAACCTGCAGCAGTTACTCAACACAGCCTAACAGAAAATATACAAGGCTTCTTTGGGGAAAAAAGTAAAATAACTAAACAAACACATAACAGATTATTTCCAAACCATGAAGGTAACATTATTTTCAAATCATTAACCCCCACCCAACACACATACACAATGGTATAATGGCCTAAAGGCATAGGTAATTTGCAATACATTCAATTTGCATATTAAGTCACCTAAATGTCCCTTCTATTTTAAATGTCTCCTGAAAAATATATGCTAAAAAAATTCAGTTAAGGAAAAACTTTGGCCAAAAACAAAATGGCTCTACTGATATTTTTCCCCTTAAGGTATTCTGAAGAAAAGAAATGCTGGTTAAAAAGTAACATAAAGGAAGACAGAGTTTTAATATAACATTACCAATGGTCCAGAAAATCCAGTTAAATATTAGTAAGTACCATAACATTACAATGGTGCATATAATCAAAAATGATCTGGGAACGCCAAATCCCGCTATGCTCAAAGCGTACTACACTGAAGAAAATGCTAGATTCAGAATAAATCTCCCAGTGGTGATCTACTTTCCCTTCTTTAGATAACAGATCTCATCCTCTTGGCCACAATGTTTGTTGTTCCACTCTGCTTCTGTGAGAGTTTTCTATCTGGCTGGCTAAGAGGACTCCTTTTCCTTTCTGCTAATGAGACCATTAGAATATGAAGTCGAAGTTACAGTGGCTTAGTTTTCTGTCTTCTAAAGCCCCATCTACAACAGAAGACAATGAAGCTAACATGCATGAAGGGAAGGCAGGGGAAGATAAGTGAGGAAGGAGGAGGGAAAGAAAAGGAATGAGAAGGGAGTGTAGAAGGGAAGAGTGTGAATTCCTGGATCTTGCTGTTACTGAACTCTTCTGATTCATCCTTCCTCCTTCTGCTATATAGGTTTCTGAACCAGCAAATGACCCTTCTTGATTTAATTTTAATATGGGTTTCTAGCATTTATAACAGAAGTCCTGATGTATACAGTGACACAATGGAAAGAAAACACATTTAAGCAGAGGCAAAGGAAACCTGGCTCTGTTACTGACTAGTCAAGCAAACTTTGTTATTTCTCTGAGTCTCAGTTTCCTCATCTATAATGAATATTAGACACATTTAAAATTGAGAGAATATTTAAGAAATGCATTTTTCTAATCTTCAGAAAATATATTTACTCTTCTAATCTTGTCTGTTATATCACCTTTTAAATAAGTAGGACAGCAATTTGAATGCTTGAAAATTTATGTGAAAATTAAGTCTCTCTAAAACAAAAGTAGGCACTTTCTGAGTGTACCAAAACTTACATGTAAGCCATAATTTCAATGGTTAATAGAGTGTCAGAAGTCTGCAGTTTGACCTCAATTATTTCCTCTAAATATTCAGAACCCTAACAGGTAAAGACTGTTCAATTGTAGTTTGTGTCAATGTACTCATTAACTATTTGACTTAAAATTTTAGCCATAAGAAAATAAAATTTTAAAAATTTTAGAACTATTAGCACTAAACTCATTTTCCAAGTAAATTTTTTAAATGAGCATTTAATTTAAAGAATCTGTAATTTATAAAGAAAAATGCCTTACTTTGTAATGGACTGACAAAAAGCTGCCACCTCCTCGTTCTGTACATCGATTTCTTGTAGAAGAGAACTTACAGTTGGCAAACTACTGGTCCCATTTGGGTCTTTCTGTAATTAAAAAAGTGTTTTTATTTTAAAAGTGAATATTTTATACAATATTTATTTTTAAAGGATCTTTCACTTTTAAAAGCACAACACAGACACATTTTAATGAAAATATGTACAAAGCTATGGAGGTAAATAAATCATATCAATAACAAAGTTTTAAATTATGGATTTCTATCTTTGTAAAAGTAATGCCAACTAAACCTTATTTTAAGTTCACTAGTTTTACTTGCTCAAAAGTAGAAACAAGCTATATTAGTCAGTAAGAATGTAATGCTAACGACCTTTCCATTCAAAATATTTCTGAAATGAATGCTTCAGAAAGTTAGCAGCTAAATGAAATTAAAGGACTACCTTCTGTTTTAAGAAAATGAAGAGATAAGCACATTTGGGACTCCTCTAATAAACCAGGAATTCTACCTATTCAACTTAAGGCCCCAAATTCCAAGAAAGTAGCTGGTAAGAGAATGAGTTTTAGGAGTGAGTGGGCATTTTCTATGATGATAAACTTACACAAACATCCTGACAGTCCCTCAAAAGCTAAATTTATGTCTGGTCAAAATTTGTTTGCAACATTTAGGGAGGTCAATTCCCTCCAAGCATAGCCGGCCAAACAGCAGGGTCCATTTAGAGGCGTTTTGACATACTGTGTAAAAATACCTGATTTGGCACAAATTTCAAATGTAAATTTCCTTTAAAATTAAAATTGGGGCTGGGCTCAGTGGTTCACACCTGTAATCCCAGCACTTGGGAGGCCAAGGCAAGAGGATTGGTTGAGGCCAGGAATTCAAGGTTGCAGTGAGCCATGATTGTGCCATCACACTCTAACCTGGTCAACATAGTGAGACCCTGTCTCTGCAAAAACTTAAAAAATTAGCCAGGCGTGATGATGTGAGCCTGTAGTCCCTGCTACTTGGGAGGATGACACAGGAAGATTGCTTGAGCCCAGGAATTCAAGGTTACAATGAGCTATAATTGTGCCATTGTACTCCAGCCTGGGCAAAAGAACAAGACCCTGTCTATAAAATAAAAAAATAAAATAAAATTTAGGGCCAGGCAAAGTAGCACATGCCTGTGATTCCAGCACTTTAGGAGGCTAAGGCAGGAGGATCTCTTGAGCTCAGGTATTAGAAGCTAGACTGGCAACACAGCAAGACCCCTTTTATTTTTTTAAAAAAAAAAAAAAAGAGGGGCCGGGCGCAGTGGCTCACGCCTGTAATCCTAGCACTCTGGGAGGCCGAGGTGGGCGGATTGCTCAAGGTCAGGAGTTCAAAACCAGCCTGAGCGAGACCCCATCTCTACTATAAAAATAGAAAGAAATTAATTGGCCAACTAATATATATATATAAAAAAAAAAATTAGCCGGGCATGGTGGCGCATGCCTATAGTCCCAGCTACTCGGGAGGCTGAGGCAGCAGGATTGCTCGAGCTCAGGAGTTTGAGGTTGCTGTGAGCT